>PNEQ01054170.1:0-12327 GCA_003012365.1 Medauroidea extradentata | reverse complement strand
TTTTTTTTTTGTATTTCATCCGATTTGATGTGTAATTTTGGCTAGAAATTTGGTCACGTAAGAAATTATGAACTATTCTGTAAAAAAAAGTTTTGCTGTTTAACAATAAATATATGAGAAAACAATAAAAATATTTTCGTTTTCTTTAATTTGTTTTCTCCTACCCTGTGCTTCTGCAAAAATTCTTACTATAATCTGTGCGTATTGTTTTCTGTTGTTTGTCTATTTCCATATTTTTCATATTGGGAATCTGTTTCTATATTTGTGTCTGGGTGTTGTATAAAATTCGACTGAATTCTATGTCTAGAATTAATTTTTGTCTAATATAACAAATATTTTGTAAAAAAAAAAAATAAACTGAAAAAATTCCTCTGGGTTTTTATTTTTTTAATTTTTTGTGTGTGTTTTATGTTTTTTTCTTGTTCGTTTTCGTATTTTCTCTTTCAACACATGTTTGATCAGCAAAACATGAGCAATGGCGTATGTCCACAGATCACAAAATTCCAACTGTAAGCTCCCATTGCAACAAACATTTAAAAATTTCACATAATTTATCATCTACAATATTGGCGATTGAGTAATATAATACCGTAATACCGCCTCTAAATGTACATTCTCATGGGATAGTTCTTATTTCAATTAAAAATTCTTACGTCACAAGGGACTGCTGAAAACAAGATGGAGGGACGTCATCACATAGCAAGATGGACGACGTGACCAATGATGCGACATAATCTGACATTACATGACTTGACATAAAATGCGACATGTGACATGACACATTGCATGACGTGTATATATGCCCTACTTTACGATTTATGGTAACACAGGTTTTAAATTATTTTTTATAGTACCTAATTGGACGAAAAATTCTTACAGAGTGCAAATTAGCCAGTTTAAACATGGCAAATACTGTGGATTAGAGAAATAAATAATTCATCATTGAACATACAGACGTGCGAGTATTTAATCTCATATACAATATTAATACCACAAACTTTTAAATTTTTGAACTGTTCTTAACATCTGCATGGTTTGACGACTGTATAAAAACGTAAAACCGTATAGTTGTATTTCCCAGATATGAAAGTTGCAATATTCCTACGTTTTACGACTATTTAATATGCGATGTCGACGCTAGTTCCGGCACTAAAATACAATGTCACAATAACAAAAGTGATACATTTAGGCTTGGCAAAAACCATGTTTACAAACACTACACAGCTACGACCTGCACTTCCATATTCGTTGGTAAAATAAGAATTAAAATATAGATTCATTTAACAAGATTTTATGCGTGTGATTGAGCAATTACTACACGGAAATGGTAAACTGGAAAGCCACTTTAAATTAAAACAGTCTCGTGACTTTTTTGCACGAGTCACTGCGGTCATTTAGCCAGGAAGATAACTACAATTGATCGGGTATGTTCGGCGAAGTTCGGGCTACGTTCATACGATGTGTGAATAATAGGGCACTTTGTGGTGAATAATATAGCACATAGGCAACAAATGAAGCACACTAGTTCCCGAAACTATGGTATTACAGTTTTCATTATACACGACAGTGCATGTCATATATATATATATATATATATATATATATATATATATATATAAACATATGTTCGGTACCGAAATTATGGGATTTCAGTACCAGATTTCCTCATCCTGAAGCCTGTGTCCCAACTAATACTATTCCTTACTACTTGTTCTACAGCCTTGCTCTTTTATTCCTCATAGTGGCTTCAGTAAACCCTAGGTGTAGCATTTTTTGTATATATCATTTTCTTTATGCTCCATGCTGTCTCACCCATTGGAAAAATCACTAACGATTTATACATATTTATTTCTGTTCATGCTAGTATGCTAATTACACTTCGGGTAATTGTTGGTACTTACAGTATTAAAATTATTATTACCATTTTCTGGTAGGTTGTGAAAGGAATAACCCAACTTTATTGAACTGTTCTTCTTCTGCATTTATAGATTCCATACCGCTGCACATGCAAATGAAAATCATTATTGTGAGTGCAGTGTTTGTCCAAAAATGGAAGTACATGCAATTGCAGCAAAAATATTCTCTCACACAATTCATGAAGCTGAACAACTGATTAACATGTACACATAAACAATAATCAGCAGTAGTTATTTTATAGGCTCCAGAAAGTTAGCCTTTTGAATCATAGTTTCCTAACATTTGTTAAGTTTGTGTCAGCACATCATTCTTATGCAACATGTTGTTACAGATGAGAGAAGCACCACTGCGACATATCAGCAGTCAACATCATCGCGATAACATTTTATAACAAATAAAGTAACCAAAAAATTGAGAAACTGGAATCGTCACATATTTAAAATTGTCTATACATAGTTATACATATATGTTTTATATTATTAACGATATAAAACTTTTACTAATGAGACACAGTACTTATTCATATTATATCTGAAGTTTAAATATTTAATTGTACCTAATTTAATACAGTCTCTTCACAACTACATTGCTTACAAAATCATTCTAATGATTATTGTAGACATAGCTCAGAATTGCGGGCATCTTACCGAATAGTGTGTTTCAAACTCCGTGTTCCATGACATAACATAAATATGCTCACACATTGTGTAGCCACATGACACAGCTACTCGCGTTGGACTAGCCATTAAACAAATGTAACACATATGTGCCTCAATATGCCATTGTCTGAATCCACAATGACTTCATCGGCTACAGGTCCAGCATGGCAGTTCGAACTACATCCTGATCCGCAGGCGTGTGGTAGCTTAACCTCCCTAGCTACAGCAGGTGCAACTACATCCTGAAAGCTGGTGCGGGTGGGGCCGCAGCCTACGCGGCTACAGAAGGTGAAGCAACATCCTGACTCGCAGGTGTGGGTGCATCTTGAGCATTACTGCCATCTCCTGTGGCTGTCCCATAGCACAGAACTCTTTCCAATTTGTCAACACAGTGACTTGTTAAATAAAGAAATTCTAGAATACCCAGTCCACCTCCTAAGAAAGCTTCTTGGATGCTTCGTACTCTTATGTCTTTGTATCTTTTCCTTGGCCGTTATCGGCGCATTACAGCAACCAACCTTCCAGCTTGGTCGTAGTTGCTTTCTTCACTCCGATAGATTTTTCTGGGTGCATCTGCAATGATATACAAAAAATATTAATACATAATAATTATTAGGGTACATATTTCAACTATAGCTTCTGGAATCATTTCGGGGTAACAGTGCCGTATAGTAACATTTTTATACACGAATTTTGTTAGAAATATTTGTTATCTTGATTTAGTCAACAACTAACGATAGGACAGTAATTACACACATATTATGACACTTACATCTTTAAATACTTTTTTCAGAAAATTGCTACACATTCTTCTGTGTAATTTAATTGGAATCTAAAATACATTACAATATTATGGCCACCCTGCTCATTAGCCAACAGCTGTTGTAACAATAAGCTTTAACAAGCTATCATAATAGTTGCGATGTTTTTGGTGCTTCTAAAATATGTTGTAAAAGTTTTCCTGTCTACAACCTGTGATGGAACTCCCTCATCTTTATTTGCAAGAATAGTTATTATAGGATATTCAAAACATCACTTATCAATCCCACTTCTGTAATTGTGATTAAAATCATCTACGGTATTATACTGAAATATTATAGTGTGGTAGGCCCGGTGCAGTGAATTAGGTTGTCAGTCTACTTTACAAGGGATCTTGTGTCGAGTAGATAGTGTTAAATTATTATCAGCATCTCTGATATAAAGTGTCATTTTAATGCATAAAGTGTTATTTCGTAAACTTACTGTATGTCAATTTGACGGAATGAAAGTTTGATTGAAAAGTCTCCCACATACAAAAAAATCTGCGACCGACCTTTCGGAGATAGAACTCGGAACATCTACATGGTCCACAGTTTTCATTGTTTATGTATAAGGTTTAATGTGCGTCTCTATACATCACTTGATATCAGTATGTCTGTGAATATCCATAGTGGCATGTTGGTAATGTTCGCAAAATCCGTTACTGCTATTCGGCGCGCATTCAACTGCCAACTATCAACTCTACACTAATAAAACAAAACAAAACGAAACACACAAACTAACTACAAGCATACAACAATGTGCTGTACAGTGGCATGTAGTTGTTTTCTTTCTGTAAGCACACATGTGTGGCCCTCCCCTCCCGTCATATCCTCCTGATACTTGATTGCAGTGCAATGACACACCCTTCTAGCCACTGGACTGGCGCCTCGTAGTGCGCGCTCTTTAAATTTGCGGACTTTTTCACATTATTTCCTGACAAATGTTCTCCAAAAAATACTATTATTATACACTGAACTATGGAACTTGCCTGCACGTGCCTACATCACGGAACCAAGCGCGGCTGTTACTCATTCACGGTATAGTGTTAGCAGTTCATTGGCTGCACGAGTAGCCAACTTTACATTAACTTAAAAATTAAGTGTGTTATGCCGCCTATTAGTTCGAATGTATTCTACATAAGTTTTACGGCGCTGTGAATGTAATATATCTACTAAGATTCATTCATAATGTTGGAAAACCTTCTTGAAGTTGAGATAGATTTTTTTTTTTACTTTTATTTACCTGACTGTACTGTATAATATTAACATGTGTATTTATCAATATTTTACTTGTCCTCATAAGAAAGAAATGTGGTCAAAACCAGAAGTCTGTAGAATGTACCACTTTCTAACAACAATTTTAGTAAAACTCATCTTCATTATGAAATTCTAACATATCGTACGTTGGTTTAATATGTTCTCCAAATGCTTTTGTTTGAAACTTTTAGTATGGTATTAAGAAAAGTCTAATCTATGTAAGTGCAAATTTTCAGCTTGTTTTCTATTTTTTCTCCTAAGTTGGTCTATTTCGTTACTAGTTTTTACTGTAATAATACATTAAATTCTAATATGACACTTAAATTTTATTAGACATGTGCATTGTGATACACATGTAACTTAATAATAGTAAATATCTTTACCATTGAGCGGAGTGGTCAAATGTTTACATGGTTTATTATTAAAACATTGAACGTGTGGTATGCTTATTCTAGTGAAACAACATTTGAAACACCCAGTTATTAATCATTTTCGAGGTAATGTAGGATAATTTAACTAAAATTATGTTCATAATAATTTGTAAAGAGCCTGCAGCACATAGGTATCATGGATGATTACTGTAGAGACTGGCCAGCTTAACGCAATAGCTCTGCCGACCTGGGGGTCCACTCCCGAGTTTTTACTATATTATTTCGTAGTTCTATAAATCCCACTTCGAAACCTGTTCCTTACAACAGCAGAATATTATTCTTGAAAATAAATTTAAAAGGACGAGAATTGTGGGTCGATATATAATTAATTCAGATATCTAATGTCCAGCAAATCTTTACTTTAACTTTTCGCACAACACGAACGCATATTCGCGTTCATTTAATCTGAATAACGTTTTCCAATTCATCTTATTATATTAGTACTAAATACGGCAGTTATAAATCAGCCATGTTGATGATTGTTTACTACCTAATTTGGTGGTAAAATCTGCAATATAGCTTGCTGAGGACTGTTGAAACTATTCAAAGTTACATTTTGCTATTTCGAAGTTATATTCACTCGAGAATAGGAAAAAAATCATTGCAAGATTTCAAGAAATGTTGAACTGAAAATGTTTTTAAGTATCACAAGAATTGGGTCTCAGAATAATTCTGAAGGGTGTCCGGATGCGGGCTGTGTTGTGGTGGTGGGGCTAAAGGCGGGCAGAGAGAACCGACAGTGATACGCTCACGCTAAATCATACTTTCTCAACAATATACAGTCAACATAGCTGCAAATATCACCTAAATGTTAGAGTATACAAAACTAAATATTGCCGAAATGCGAGAGCGAATTCCATGACTATAGAAATACTTATATTGTAAAGGTTATTGACGATTATAACTGTAGGATTAGTTTCAATTGTATTTAAACTAACAACAAAAACCAGTCATTTAATATATGCATAAATTTGAACAACCCTACATGACTAAGATTAGTACGTAAGGCCTATGTGTATACACACATACACTCAAGCAATAATGTACACATTAAAAAACAAAATGTTTGCCCACTACAACACAAATACAAATGAATTACGATATAGGACCAATGTCTGCAAAAGTATAGACCAATGGGCTTAAAGTAAATACAAGAAGTATTGGAAATCTTCACATTCCTTCTGCAAGTTTCGATTTCCGTAGCTACTGCTGACTAGAATAGGAAAACAAAGTGCATACATTTTCCGCAACGCATTTGTTGTATGCATCAATATATCGTAAGTATTGGGTTTCCTCTGCTCTACAGAACGGACAAGATCTGTTTGAGGCCAGTAAACTGTCTGCACAGCTTTGGCACATATCTGAGTGTCCGCAAGGTACAACAATATGGGTTGATTCTTCTAGCAGACAAACCTTGCACGTCGTTTGCATCATTTACTCTTCGCCGGGAGTATTTTCTACCGTTGGTACTAGTCTGGGCCCTGCCTGGTTTTCCCCAATTTCTCGGTCTGGCCTTTCTCAGAATTCAGGCTGGGGTGCAGGTTCATGGCCTTCTTCCTCTCCTTATGCTTCCTGTCCGTTTATAGAGTTTACCAACAAATCCGTCAACCTATCGACCGTGTGAGACACATATAGCAGAAACTTCATTGCCTAGTTACCAGCTTTCGTAGACCATTTCGAACCATAACTGTGTTCCGTTTCTCCCGTTGTGTTAGTCTGTTAGTCGGACAGGACGTACATCAGCAACAGCTCTTGTGTCAATAATGTGCCTGTTGGATATCTTGATCTGGACCTCTACGAAACTCCAGGTGTTGATGTATATCCCCATATCACCTAGGAGACGGGAATGGAATGTCTCTTAAAAGTTGTTGGGCCTTCGTGGCTGACCGAAGTTACTGAAATTATGAGGACCAACTCTGATCATCCAGGAACGTTCCACATAGTCGACCATGCCATTGAGAGCCAGAATATTGCCCTCTTGAATAAATGTTTGGATGGCCTGTATGCCTTCAGTTACGCGAACTTCCGGGGTTCTGACGTCGAAAGGCTGTCTGTCCTCGGTGAGGTGGTAAGTGGGGCAGTGTCATCATTTTGACTCCCATTTTCGTTGAGACATTTCTGTGGCATTTACCTGCCAAACCATGTCAGACGACTTGTCTCCACGTAGTCTGAAATGGAAGCAACAATCTAAAACAATAGTTTACACAACACCCGGGAGCTTATTCTGAGTTTCGTGGCTACGAACCAACTGTCGGCATGAAGCAACTGTGCCGCGGCATACTGAAAAAGTAGTTTTCCTTCCAGTCCACAAAATCCGTATTCAGAGTTATAGTCGGTAAGAGGGCCAGCGCGTTCGTGTATCTTCGGGTATGCCGACTTTTTTCACAGCTACGAACAAAACCCTATCGTCTGCTCTCATATTTGACAACTTACCAAAATTATGATGAAATGTGCAGATTTCTTTTGTAAATGATTTTTGTAATAACAGGTGGAATAGTATTAACTTAAATAGATTGTTTAAAGTCATATATGCCATCAAATTAGTTTAATATGAAATTCTTGGTAATCTTTATTGAATGCGAGTTTTTTCGCTTACTTTGTTTACAACATATTTGTATTGATTTTGAGAACAGTTTTGCGTAAATTTTTTTTATGAATATGGAACTGTCTCGCTGAGGGTGAGTAACGGAACGGCAGCAATACATAATTTTAGATTTTATAGAGGCTCACCTAGAATTAGTAACATGAAAATTCACACCACAGTTCACATCGGCATTAAAAAATCGGTATTGGACGCAACTGACTGCTGCTAATGGTATAGGCGCAATGAAAACCAAGGACAAATGGATAAGGGTATATGTATATTATTATCTGATTGTTTGTACAAAGAATAGCAATAGTACAGGAAATACAATTAAATCCCTTAGAGCAAGCTCAACATTGTAGTCAATTACAATTATTGTACTATAAATTAAATTGGCTTAGTAAATATCAGGACATAAATAAACCATGTACATAGTGTGGTACACTCAATTATTCATACTGCACATTGAAACTATAAACTTTGGTTGGTGACAGTATCTAAGTAGCTATATAAATAATGTTAGCTAAAACTTGGTCTTAATTGGCTGGAAGCATATAAGACATATTCTTTGGCTTCTGTTATGCATACCACATGCTATGTGTTATCAATATTCTATATCCTACTTGTATATTCCTTCAGCAACTTAGTTTTAGGTTGTATGTAACTATACAGGATGTTTACAAAAATCACCGACAAACTCCGGCAGGCGAATCCTTGTGAAAAATCAAGCAGAAAACATGTCTTGCACTTTTCGGGTAAACGTTAAATTAAGGGAGTATGAGCCACTGAATATCGAATTTCTATTTTCTTAAAATATCGAACACGAAGGGTCACAAAAAATCTGTGTTTTCAGCATTGCTTTACGCTACTGGGATCTTCAAACCCACATGGATACCTCCCACCCTAACGAAAATAAAAGGGTGAGCCACCCTCCAAATGATATAACTGTTTCACCGTGACGATATTTTAACATTTGAAGATCGTCTATTGTGTAGTAAGAGCTGTGTGACAACTGTCTAGGAGCTATCGTTTTCGTGTACAACGCACTTGAATATGTAGCGCAGCTGTACAGAGCCTAGAGCATACGCAATACTGCGTACATGCGTGTTTGATTTGAGGCCGGCTCTCAAGATGGCTGTGGCCATTGTCTAAATTAGCTGATAATACCATAAGTAAGAGCTTGGTTGGGAAGTACAGTGTATCAACGAAGGTTTTATGTGTTCGCGTACACGAGTGCTAGATGAAATCGTGTCACATAGGTGTCATTGAAACTTAACTGATGACTACAGCATTGCAGTACTGTCCCTAGTTAAAGAAACTGTTCAACTGTCTAACAACTCAAGATTTATTAAGAGTATGAAAGAAGAAACAAACAGCATATTTTTCTCTATTTTAGTAGTCGAGTAACTTTTTACATAACAATGAGTATGAAAGCACGTGTTATCTTAAACACAATTTTGCTACCAAGTATTGTTTATTACACTTGGTAACCTTGCAAGAATATATTTTTTTTTTTGCCATAGCAGCAAAGCATTTTTTGTCACACATTTTTTAAATACGATTCCTTTGCTGTAAGACAAAATAAATGCAAACATTTGCACGATTACACTACAAATGCATTTCTTTTTTTTGTACACAACTCTTAAAATTTTGAAGTGGCACACTTTCCTTTATGTATTCGATGAACTTAATTATGAAGGTAGATGCCAGTGGAGGATTAGTTTCATAAAATTTTGTTTTAACATGTCTGAATAAAATTCTAGGAAAAAACAAAGTTACAGAGTTATTATGTATGCGTAGATTCAAGTTTAATTATTACGAATTTTACCCTAAAAGTATATCAACATGCTAATGTAAGACAATATGGTAAAATAACACCAGTTTTTTACTTGTGTGTGTTTGCATAAATAATGTATGATTATTCTGTAGACTATGTTGTCCCGAATTGCTATAATGTTTCGGTAACATCCTGGCGTCACAATTATGCAGTGACAAAGGTAGATGTTTAATATTTAGTTACGTAGACTGATAAAATAACACTCTTAAGAACAAAAACCTCTTTATAATAAAGTTTATGTTGAACCCGGCCAATTTGTATATAAAATAAGGCATTATTGACTCATTATAACACATTTGTGGCCTTTTTGGAATGTAAACCCTTAATAACTAAAGTGTTCAGGATTATCAACGAAAAAAAAAATTATTTTAAATTTTTTATTGAAAAATTTGGACTGTATGCAGTTATTCAAACAAACAGTAATGAATCCATAAGTTTCAGCATGTTATAAATCGTGCAGAAAGTAAATTTCCAAATTAAGAATTAGATTTTGCAAAATTCTAATACCTATCAAATTGTTTGAAACAGAACTAGTGGAAGAATTTTTTTACATGTATCTTTTTTTTTTTAAGTGGCTGCAAATGTTTGGTAATTTTTAATTTATGGGCCTAAAAAATTATGTATGTTAATCATGTTACTACTGAAATTCCATCTAAAAACTGAACACAATACCTTTCATACAGTGATATTATACAAAAGAACAAGTGTAACATAATTACTCTTTCAACTACCAGTACATACACAAAAATATACAATACCATTACCTCTTTATAAAGAACCTCCGTATAGCAAACACAAAAATATTCAGTCCTTTTAGTTTTCTTATACAGAGGTTTTACTGCAGTCTCCTATCTCTGCAACTGCCGCTTGAATAGGGTACCCTTAGTTCCTTTTTCTCAGGCAAAGTCTCTTAATAAAATTCTCAGATTCAACTACCCCTCCCCACACCGTTTTATTTCTCTACATAATTCTGGCTATGCCGGTGATATTTTGTAAGGTTTAGCAATGATTTGAAGTTGTGATGAACAAATTGTGAAGATTCGTGTTGGCTGAAGATAAAACAGTATCAGTTGCGTCCACTTGGCATTACATAACACAGTAGCGAATCACATTCATTTAATTTACATACCCCGTATATTAAGATGAGAATGCTCCAATTCCTTATGTATGTGTCGTCTGTTGGCAAAAATTTCGCTTGGCTTTTATAAAATAGTCAAAACAATTCTTAGAAGATTTAATATTGAATGATACAGAGTTTAGCAAATTTTGCCTATTTTAAAGAGTTTTTGTTTTTCATTCTTCAGGTTTCAAAATACAATTTTGCTTTCTATAAAAACCCTCTAAATATTTTGCACCTCCAAAACAACAGGGGCACAACTCAAAAAGTAAAATTCTGAGTTCATCATGTTTGAAGTTTCAGGTCCGCCCAGAGAGGGAGGCAGGCTGCTACACACAGCCACAGGCCCCACTGACTAACAATTTGGGGAAATGTTTGGGGTCTATGGGAGGTAGAGGCCTACAACTCTTTGATTTGCCTCAGTTCTCAAAGAATCTATGGGTGGGTCTGTGAAGTTTTATTAAGAATAAATAGGAAGATAAAAACTCCTGTTAACATTATAGAATTTTAATTGTTGCAGTATGATTAATACATAAGTGCCTATTTTAACATTCAAAATATCATTGAAAATACATAAGAATATAGGTCTAACCCAAATTGCCCACTATTGAGTTATGCACTAATTAATCTGGAGGCACAATTTTTAAGTTTATAAAATTTCTAAACTGTATTATTACTTCAAATGAGAGATTAAACTGCATTATTGCTTCAAATGATAGATTTATTTTTAATATGCAGTCCCATATATTTAAGAGTTGTTAGACAATTTTACTGAGGTATCAATGCACTTAAAAATAAATGTTAACATAAAAAGAAGACTTAAATATTACTGTGTGTGGTATTTATTATTGCAAAAGCTACTGCATTCAAAGCATTGACAACTGGATAGGAAGCCTGAATTTGTTGCTGAAGAAGTTCATTTTGTTGCTCTGAAGCAGCAACAAGTATACTTATTGCAGATGCTATTTATTACCAGGCTGCAGAGTTCCTTGCTTCGACAGCCAGAAACGCAGCCAAAGATGCCGCAAAGTTGCAGCTGTATTCTGTCTTTTTCGAGACTGGGTGGTAGAGGTAGTATACAATGCATATTGTTCACTGACAGATGGGGTAGGGATGGAAGTGAGGGTGGTGGTGGTAGGGGTAAGGCCGCTTGCACACGCACCGGCTTTTTCACGGTGCAGTCTCCGGCTCCGGCACCGGCTCCGGGAGTGGTCTTTGCACACGCACCGTCATGAAACGGCCGGCACCGGCGTAGTCGCGCTCGTTGAGTAGTGTGTCTTCGGAAACTATAGGGGAAAGATGTGTCCCGTTTGAAACAGAAGATTGTTATTATTGTATCTGCTTCATTTATGTCGTAAATATCGTGGTAAATCATATGAACGGCAGTATTGGCTGCATCCTATAGTATCAGTGAGAACTCTAGAGGGTAGTTTTTATACTCTTTTTAAGAAGATCGAAGATGACGAAATAAAATTCTTCAACTATTTTCGAATGAGTGCTGCAACATTCAACAATCTTGTTACACATATTTCAGGCTGCATACAAGGGCAAGATACTGTGATGAGGCTCTGCATTCCTCCAAAGGAAATGCTAGCAGTTACAATTAGGTAAGATAAATGTTTTGTAAAAATTTTATAAGCCATTTTATTGCAGTGTGAGTGCTACATAGTGCTATAGAGATCAAAAAATTCACAACTTCAACGAAAGGTAAACTACAGTAGACTA
>PNEQ01054169.1:0-12327 GCA_003012365.1 Medauroidea extradentata | reverse complement strand
GTTGATTTCAGAGTGGACAAGCACATGAAACGTCTAGTTTTCATAATTGAAGGAGTTATTAACTTATAGTTTTCGGAATATTTATTTAATCGTATCAAAATGATATGCCGATGCGGGGCTGAAGATATGCGTAGGCCTACTTCGCATGTGTTATAAAATTACGTCTGCATTTAGACAAGCTGAACTCTTAACGTAGTCTAAGACGTCTCACATGCAAAATTGTTGGCATTTTATCTACGAATCGGGTACATAATAATCGTGAGGAAACAGAGGTAATGCAGTAAGAACAAGTGTACAGAAACTGAGATTGTAGGCTATAGAAGTTACTTCGCAGGTATTTATACTAACTTGTCGTTAGTTGCTTGTGTATTTAACGAGTACCTATACATTTTAGAACACATTTTTTGGAGCAGTGTAATGTAGCCACAAAAAATAATCCATGGCTCTGTTTCACCAACCTCTGTTAAGCATGTAACATTTGTTAATGGGGAAGATTTTAACACTATAATAACTTAAACGCGTGGTAATATTTTTGCTAATATGCAGCAGAAATATACAAACCTGCTTGAAAATATAAATTAAACAGGGCTTTTGTTATAAGTAGGCTACTCACAACAAACTGTCTGTAGGCATTTTTTTCCCTTTGCAAGTTAAACCAGTTTTGTATTGTTGGGTAGGTTGCAAACGTACGTTAAGGCGCAGACTGTGCCATGCAACAGCTGTACAACAATGTGTGTATTATGGCTGGTGAAGACGTTTGACATCTTATAATGCTGATCAGACGTACTCTGAGAATATTGTTGAACATATTTTTTTCAAAGAAAACAAGAGTAATTAGAAATTACAATTAATACAAAACTTTAATTCTTTAAGTTGAAATTTTTTTAAAACACACTTTATTGGCTACATTGACGAGACGCATAACTTAGTATAATATTACTGGTTTCCATGAAACGCTGTGCAATTTCTCAATACGTGTAAAGCAAAAGTTCTATGCCTTTGTGTTTATGTTATGACTATTAGTAGGAAAAGAAAGTATAGCGATTTAGAGGGGGAGGGGTGAAGACCATTATATTCAGAGCACTGAGCTCAAAACATTGACCGGCCGCCACTAAAGGCAAGCATCAGTGGAAACTGTACGTATACTCTTTAAAACTGTATGAAGAAGGTTACAACTATGAGATTGATTAATTTTTCAGTGAAATGAACAACAAATTAACAATAAAAATGTTAACTGCAGACAAAAATTGCAAACCATAGGGACTATTTTCACGGCGCAGCACCAGACAGAGACAAATGTAAAAGCAATAACCTGCGTTCTGGAATAATTCCATGAAGCTGGTGATTTGATCACAGCATGGGCGCCAGAAATTCTACAGTCTGGAAAAGATTGCAACACGAGAAGTTACTCACTTCACCAGAAGACTTTATATGTAAACTGCCAAAACTCAAAAACTAAGAATGTGACAAGAAAAAAGCTATATCAACAAAAATAAAAATAAAAAAATTGTCAGTTTGAAACCAATTAAACCAGTACACTAATAATAAAAAAAATTATATTTAATATTTCAGATTGTATTTTAAATTTAAATTTTAAAAACTGAATTTCTTCATTTTCCCCAATTACTAAGTAGTAATTGAAACCAGTTGTATCATCCCGAATAACTGATAAACCAATATTTAGTAAGGCACATAGCCTGTGATTAAAGATTTAAATTGCAAAAGAAAAAAAAGGTTTTAAAAATTTAAAAAGGTAGGGGGAAGGGCCTACACATGTACCAATTTGCTCGTTTAGTCTAAAAACAAAGGAGCCGAACTCACTTGCGCCTAGGGACCTGGAACTTCTTTGAATGTGTCTATCAGTCAGCTGTAAGTTACTACAACTGTAACAACAGTGATGAAATTTTTGTTGTTTTAGACCGCAGTCCGGTATCCACACATCTTCCACTGGCATGGACAAAAACATCAAAGGAAGAAGATGAGAAATTCATTGCCCAGCTCAATGAGTTAATGGAAAAGTTCAAGAATTGAATTCTTCTGTATGTATGTTGACAAATCGCTGTTTGTACCATTTAAGTTGCATTTTTATCTTTCGTGGGGAAGATATACTTCACAATATGACTCAACTTTTAAGTTCTCAAGTTCACTTTCTTTTAAAGCACAAAAGTATTGCATAAGTACAGTATAAGTTAAGTGATACTCATTTTATAGCAGCATAAACATACTCTTACCAGATTGTGTCTAGTAAAATATGTTTATAACAACCCCTCCTGGTTTCCAGGAATGGGGTTGATATAGAGGAGGTGGAGGGGTCATTATAAAAATTTTGGACCAATTTTGACCCATCCATAACCCTTGCATGTCAAAATGTGCCAGTTTTGGCACTCAGTCCGTATTCAGTAGTCTTTAACCTAAAAAAGAAAGGTAATATATTTAAAATTAAATATAAATTACAGTGGAACCTCACAATAAAGACAGTTGACCGTGACAAAAGTTATTTTTTGTTACAGCAAGTTACAGTACAGGGAACCCGCAATCTAACGACATTGAATCTAACGACGTCTGCAATCTAATGACATAATTTCCAGGAACCCTGGAAAAATTTATATTTTTAAAATTAATCAAAGCTAAGCAAACTGCAATAGATTGTAGTAAAACGTTATTTAAAAATAATTATTCGTATGTTAAATAATAACATACTGCAGTTATAAGTTAGTGATATGCAGCTGTGAAACAAATGAAATTGTTGAAATATGTTAGGAACTTTGGCTGGATTTAGGAACTTTGGCTGGAATAAAGTTGAGGCACGCGCCGGGTGAGTAGGCTACTCACGCAACACCGACATGTGAGCCGTGAAGACTAACGCTGCCTTATCTTCTCCTCCTCCGCCTTACTTCTCCAAGCGCCCTCTTCCCTGCACTTCCCTCTCACACTCCTCCATGTGTCCTTATCTCAGTTACGCTGTTAGATACTCGACATGACATAGCAAATGATAATTTACTACCCTTTTTTGAGGAACCATAAAAAATTTGGGTCGAAAAAATCAAATACTTAAGGAAAATTGTCTGCATTGAATTTTCCTTGGTGAGTGCTGTGCTGTAAGAAATGCATGGCTAAAAATAAATAACACCCCTCCTGACTGTCCACGCCAGTCAATAACTATTCACTCCTCCCACCACCAGGCCAGCCTACAAACCAAACTGTGCTTGTGTGTGCGCGCATCAACTACCGCTGATAGTCACATGCAACTTGCATCCTGTCTCGCCACAAAGCAGAGCCACATGTTTATTTTTCCTCTCCCACTCGGCCACTCTCTCCCATCAGCCAATGTATTTGTTTCAGTGTCTTGTGAGTGCCCAGGTGGATGGGAGTTGAAGATGTGACACATTTTTTTTTGCCCAACATTACAGCAAGGCAAAAAAAAATTACCAGCATTTCTCTCAGTCCGTAAAGGAAGCAAAAAAAATCCAGCTTTATCTCATCTTTTTTCTCTAGCGACAGAATTGAGTTCGGCTTGACCTTGACACCTTCCGCTGTATTGTTGATCACTTGTCACGTGAGGCACGTGGCATGAATTAGCTGTGGCGTAAAAACGATCTATGATGCAAATACAACAGTCCCGTCACCGTGTACGGCATGTGGGCTGATAAGGTTTTTGTTTTATGCTCGCTCAACAGTGGAGCAATGAGAGTGACTGCTTCCAGCACGCCGAGAGCCACTTCGCCTCTATTCGCAGTACAGATCATTAAACTGATGCAATGTGCATATTCATTATTTTTCTAATAGGTCTAAGAGTTTCAGCGACAAATCAGTCGTTATTTTATATGTGATAGCACCTTGAAAAGTCAGTTTTTAGGCCTTTTGAGTGGCTCTAAATTCGCTTTCATAATGTGTGTTTGAGTTTTTCAAAAATACAGATTTTTTTAATGTTTGCTCTTTTATAAGCACTTATTAGTATTGTAACCACTTATTAGTATTACTAGCACTTATTAGTATTGCTAGCACTTATTAGTATTGCTTAAATTCTTATAATGGTGACATGCTGTAACAATTTTTGCACAATAAAAAAATTACTCAATGGCTGTACTTAAAGGTTTTAAATCATTGCAGTTTACTTTCACATAAATAATACGAGTTGTTCTAGTATGGTGTGTGTGCTTCGCACCAGGCAAGCAGGATGAATCATGCGCGCACAGCAAGCTGAGAGCAAGACAAGCGAAGGCCGGCGGCCACTCTCCTCCCCCATCCTACGCAATCAGACAAAGCACGCTGCGTGGCCACTCATGTCTCGGCACGAGTGTTGCCATTTTAGTGGAATTCCCATTAGTTTTAGCGGAGAAAATTATTTTTTAGCAGAGAAATTTTATATTTAGCGGACAGTGGAATTTTTGGCAGATTTTTAGACACTTTGCAGCGGAAATTAGCTGTTTTGTTTAAGGTTCTGGTATCTTTGATATTATATGAATAAGAGCGAGAGGGGGTGGGAAAAGATTAACCCTGATAGCATGTAAGCAGCCAAGCAGTGGCTATTGTCATTACATTAACTTTAAAAAAATTTTAAGGCTGGAACAAGCATGGCTGCATTTTATTTCAAATTCAGTATTTTATTTAGGCTATAGCCACAGCAGATGCACAGAATGTGTTGCATTTATTTATCAACCGAAGTGCTATTCGTAATTAATTGTTTTGCAAAAAAATTAAAACATTCTTAAAAACACCAAAGTATCTTACTGTGTATGTTGTATTACACTTTTCACGTGTAAATTTTACTGTTTAAAAACTTTCTCAAAACAGTTTTAATATTTTATTACTTTAACTTTTCTTATACGAATTCTCCAACATTGTATACTGTTTTCGTCGTAGCAAAATACTATAGACTAGCCCATAATTAATTTACATTACGATAAAATCACAATAAAGCCTCCATTCTCTTGTTCAATTGCAATTCACATTCTGCCACCTACTTAGGCGGATTTATTTTGAAACTTCGCGTCAGGATTCCGGCAATTATTCTGCTATCAAGTGTTCAAAAAATTATTGAATTAAAATAATATATGTCTTCTCGATTATCAAATGTGATTTTTTATTTATTTACTATTATTATTATTATTATTTCTATTTCTTTTAGCAAAATTTTAGCAGATTTCATAACAAAATTTAGCAGGCTGAAATTCTTCGACTTGGCAACACTGCACGGCACACTGGGGATTATGGGGTACTATTTTATTTGGAAGACACCTTTTCACAGTACTAAAATATAATTTAAATGAAAAACATGTTTATTTTAAGTCAGTAAATGTTCTACATTAACTTTAAGAAAAAAACACACTTTAAAATTATTTTGAAAATTTTTTAAGTTTGTGGGGGAGGGAGGGTTCAACATTATGTACCTCGGGACTAACGACATCGGCGATCTAACAACATAATTACATGGCATCGTACAATGTCGTTGGATCGAAGGTTTACTGTACATCCAAATTTAGGGTTCGGATGGTACTTGAGACGTTCTTGAATGAACCATACTTAAGTTATTTTTTTGTACGCCGATGTAGTATGGTTGTGGAAGTGTGCACTTGTAGGCACAGTTCCTTTCACAGAATTTGTTGTTGTACTCTTTAAACAAAAGCGTATAATCTACAGTACCTATCTAAAATTAGGCCAAGGAACTACAAATTATTTACAGTTTGCCACTGATCTTGGCGGTACCAGTTGGTTTAAGTGTGTTGATTCGTTGTAACACAGCAATATCTCCCATCCTTATGAATAGGCACTTTCTTTTGTCAGCGATGCCCACGCAAGGTTATTTACTTTGCTTCCACTTGTATCTTTCGTTTGTCATTTTCAAACAGAAATCGGTCTCGTTGAGAGTTTTGAATCTTGGTGTTATGCAATATCAAATTGTGTTACCAGCAAATGTTCCAAGTCAGAAATAGGAAAGGATGTGCATTTATTATGCAGTAGACAATACCAACAGACTCATCTCAAGAAAAGATCTCATGTATGGTAATCCTTTGACTCCTGCAGAGCAAGCACGTTTGTTTACATTATGCTGGTGCTTGTGCCCATAGTTTTTTGTGTACACTGGAGTGTTATGCTTTTCATTCTGAAGTTTATAAACATGTTTGGACTAGAAATATATTTATTACACTGACTTGTAAATTGGTCAATCATACATTTAGTAGTTATTTTTGTATATAAAAATGTACAGCATATATTTGCTGAATTTCAGTACACTTTGTAGATTTTTTGGTGTGAAAGCCAAGACAATGTCACCCACTGTCCATCGCATAGCAAGAGAGTGATCCAACTGATGGTAACGCATATTACTTGTTAAGGTCAGTTAGATACCATACTGTGGTCATGGACTTCTCTTTGGCCCTATGTCTCCCAGCCGGCCGGGGAAACTGAAGTACTTGCACACTTTGCAACCAGAGAAGTACCGTATTTACTGGATTGTAGGCCGACACCGAATGTAAGCCAACCCCTAACTTTCAAAACTTTGGTGGGAAAAAAATATATACGACACCAATTATAAGCTGAATTTCAAAGGTCCTACGTACGGAAGGATAATGATAATGACAGAGTTTTACGGCCCTTTAACCTCAGGTCTTTAGAGCCGATGATGATATTTCTTTCTGCCTACCAGGCAGACACAACTGAATGGAAGAGCTTGACACGAAGTAGGTAGACAAGTGGGCGGGCGAGACACATCATGCAAGGAGTGCTGGCTCGGCACTGTAGTTCGACACGACACTCAGCCCATCCTGGCGCAGTGTACCTACTGCAGGCAGACTGGCAGCCGGCTGGCAAAGCGTAAAGAAGTTGTAGCCATACCCGCTCCCAAACATTTTGTTCTTTTAGAAATAATGTGCGGGTGGTATATAGGTAAATACGGTACTAGACCTTAAATGGAACCATGAATATATCATGTGAATGAGGTGGCATAAAAAATTAAGTGGTGTATTAGATTATATGTTTCCGCGGCGTATTTGATAACTTCTTTTTAAAACTCGGCTCTGTAATGTCTTCGCTTCATTTTGAAACTCAGCAATCACGTATTACGTAAATAGGTACAAGCAGCAAGTACAGTGGTAGCTGACTTGCGGTACCCGTGTGCCGGCAACTACACTGCCAGATCGGCACACTCGAGCCCAAGGGGCGGCCGGCAAGGTGATGTCACCTGTTGGCCAGCCATGACATTGCTACAGATCACACTCCGTCTAGCAATAACTGCAAGTTTTTATGAATTAGGTTCACATTTACATCTGTATCTGTACGGATAAAAGTGTACTGCCTGTTTTATAAACGTATTTATTAATATTTGGTCAAAACTGTATGTAAAATGGTTGAGTTCAATTGTAAGCCGAGTTGGGATTTTTGACTGTCCAAAACAGTAAAAATAGGTCAGCTTACAATCGAGTAAATACGATAGTTGCCTAGCAATTATCAGAGGCATAATCTCGCTCTGAAGGCTGGCTGTGTGGGGGTTGAAATTACAGTACAGTCCCTATTTAACGATCTCGGGAATAACGAAAACAATGATTTAACGAAAGGGTTTTTGGAAACTACCAAAATATAACAAAAAATTTATGAAATAACTAAGTAACATTGATAAAATAAAATATAAAGTGTAGTGTAAGTCTGTTAAAAAATATGTTTACTGGTCACTGTATATTCATTTTTTCCCGTAGATAGTGTTAAACCATCCATCGAGAAACAAAAAAAAATTTTTTTTAATTCATTGAAAACTTTGGCTGCGGGAGTGTTTATCATCACTCCTCACGTGTTTATGACACGAGCGGGCAGGCGGCCTAATTCACCGGGCGCGCGCTAGACGCAGTGTTCCACAGGCAGTAAGTTTTTAAAGTTTTTTTTCGCCGAATTTTTTTCTTGAACGGCAGCTGCTTACCTATTGATGGTAACTATGGTATGTTATTGTTGTGGACTATCGTACTTTCTTAAAATTACCTCCATTTCCGACAAAACATTCCCGAGGATTTAACGAAACATCAATTTAAAGTAAACATTTTCGGGTCCTGAGGCATTTCGTTAAATTGGGGTTCTACTGTACATCCACATGGAAAAGGACAGAGAAAGGAGGGGATTGCTGTGCTGCATAATTTGCAAGAGGAGAAAAAGTGATGCATTCTGGCCCATTTCAGCATGCGGAGCCAAAAGATTAGGAACAGATGTCTAATGTTAACATTCTGTGAACACAAGTTGTATTTGTAGACTTGAACTATTTTATACACACTGTTTCAGTGCGAGCGGACCAAGTTGTTTGTATTATTTGTCATTATAGCGAGTGAAAGTACAATTTCATACTCGTTTCAAAAAATATTTGCCTAATTTTTCATAAGGATCATGATGATGCATTAAAAATGTTTCATTCCTCTTCCCATCCCTTTCACCCAAACTCATACAATTGTCGTATGTCACAGCAAAGCCACAGGTTGTCGTGCACTGTGCCACTCCTACACTTCCTTTCTCCTTTTCCTCTTTCATCAGGCATGTGCGCGTGCACACACACACACAAACTCAAGCCCTGTGTACAAGCAGACATGAATGAAACCTCAAGGTTGGCACAACATTGGCTAGCATGCTCGTATCTGCGGCGGAATGGTGGGTATTGCTGTTTGCTGTCTGGCATACAGCTTTTGCCATTAGGAACACAATAGGATGGGCTCAAACGTAGTTTTGGCAATTTCTTTCAAATTTTCAACCTTTTTATAAAATTATTTTTATGGTTCTTCGAAGTTGGGTTGTTATAAAGAGGTTTTGCCTTGATTTTCTTCCAGAAAATAAGTAAGAAAACTTATTTCATGGTGCCAAGAAAAGCTTTGTT
Source organism: Medauroidea extradentata (assembly GCA_003012365.1). Lineage (NCBI taxonomy): Eukaryota > Metazoa > Arthropoda > Insecta > Phasmatodea > Phasmatidae > Medauroidea > Medauroidea extradentata. Next base: position 3,482 of record PNEQ01054169.1, on the reverse strand, counting down.
TTTCATTAATTGTTCCACCTGCTGGTAGAGTTGGTGTGCCAACCAAGTCTTCCTGTTTCCTTTCCCATCTGTTGAAATCCTACATTGTTATTTAGAAGTAATTTCTTGATTGCTGTATCTCATTTTGGTCTTTTTCTAGGCCTGTACATAACCTTTGTTCTCAACACACATTTTTATATTTTGTATTGTGTCTGTTATCGTATGCATGACCTCACGATTGTGTCCTGCAGTGTAGAGAGCACCCATTCAATGAGCAAATTTTTTTTTAGTGACACATTCCTTTTGCTTAATCTGTTTTAGATGTGCATGTTTGTGTGTGTGTGCATGTGCATGTGTATACAATATGCTAATAAACATTAAGAAATTGATGAAACGTTGCAAGACTGAAAGGAAGTGGCAGTTAACGAATATTAAAATTGGTTGAGTTTCTGGACTGGAAAATCACCCAATCTGAACATTTGTTAACTGCCACTTACTTTCATTCTTGCAACATTTCATCCATTTTTAATGTGTATGTATATGTATATTTGTTAATGTGTGTGTAAATACGAGGGGGTTAGAACGAAAGTGAAGTAAGTCACGATTGCTTAATTTTGCAGAATAAAGTGTTTTGTGCAGGGACTCTTAAAGAACTAAAATGATTTTCAAACCATCCAACTTCCTAACCTTTTAACAAAGGCAAACCAGACTTACCTCATGTTATATTTAAACATGGGACGTGATAAATAAGCCAATATGCAGTAACCTCAGTTTATTCAAATTAGTGACTTAGTGCACTTTTATTCTATAAATATTATATAAAAAGTTTAGGAAACATTTTGTGGCTTAGATTTTGGCAGCTACCTGGATTTGCATATATGTATATGTGCCATATTTCATAACTACTGTTAACTATAAAAGTGTTACATGTTTGTGTCGCTTAAAATAATCTCTGGACTGTACATATTTTGTCTTCTCTGTGTTCCAGAATATATTTTACTATGAGATTCTACTGTAATTGTTGTTGAAAAAATATTGCTTAGCATTTATTAGGCTCTCTGAAATTCTTGGTTAATTGATCAATTTAATCAGATGCCAAATTAATTCTTCTTAGTCTAAACAAATGGCAGCTTAAATTCAGAGCTTGTAATTCTTAACCCACTATGTTTTTCAAGTACTATATCATTGGTGAAGATGCAACACCATGTATGTCAAAGCCGAAAAATGTTCACAATGATTGAAGAAAAAAAATTATATAAAATAGTTAGACAGTTACAGTTGATAGTTTTTTTTAACAAATTTCAGTTCAACATAGTGCTATAAATGACATACAAGGGTTTGCTTCTACACTGATGGTATACTGTTCTGTATAGTTATAGATGTTTAATATATATACGGTACATATATTGTTGACGAAGTACGATAGTGAGAAATTTAATGTAAATAAATGCAATCACTCAGAGAAAGAATGTACTGCATTACTGTGATACTGTAATTTGTGCTTAATGTGGATTTAATAACACCAATGTCTGTGCGAGCAATTTTCAGTATGAAATGCCTTACTTTTAGTGTAGCTGAAGTGAGATGATTGTTTTTCTTAGCATGCAGGCATCAATATACTGCTGGAATGCTTTGATATCTGTTAAATGTTCTTGGTGTACATAGATGGTATATTTACCATAGCGAAAAAAACTCTTTGTGGATGGTATGGTATATGTGGTTCAGGATGAAGTGAGCACTAAAAAAAAAACCTGCTAAATATCTATTGTATTAGGTCCGTTCATATACCTCTGCTGCCGGCTCCATATAAACATCAACAATGCCACATGCTTTTGTTCACATAGTCTGTAATATATTTTATGTCTACATTACACTGCTCCATAAAATTTTTTTACAGTATCTACTCACTGAACACACAAGTGATCAATAACAGCTTTTGTCAGTGGTAGATTACTATAAATATCTAGTACAATGTAAATTCTGTATAAGTGTGTGTGTGCGTCTGCTCGTGCACTTTCTTTCTGTTTTCTCCCAAATAATCTACACACTGTAAGTACATAGTTAAATTTGTCAATAATTTCTAAGAAAATGTCTGTTAAAAGTTAGCTTGTCTAAACATTTTATTTGATTGTCTATTAGTTTTTTATAAGCTGGGTTTAGGCCTACAAATTTTTGATTCATAAATTAATGTATTCAGTTTGTTCCTCATGTAGTAGTTCAATTCATTCGAAAAACAAACCTTCTATTGCCACAAATGAAACCACACACACACAGACATTAGAATTAATTTCCAAGCACAATCAAGTAACAGGAACATCATTCAGCAGACAAAAAAACAAAGACTGTCTATTCAGTAATAATTTATTCCAGACAAAATGTCTGGCAGTCATAAAACAAACACTTAGCATGTGTGTCGTTAGCTACTAAACTACCTCTTGGTGAAAATATGAACTCTCTTGCGCACTAATTGCACATAGAGTGCTTACACAATGACTAACAACAGAAAGGGTCTAAGCTCTGTGGACACGTTGCTTGATGTTTGCACGTGCAAGTTAAATTGTGCAGTCAGTGGGAACCTATATACAGTAGTTTCATTTAAAAAGTTAATTAATAATACGAAATACAAAGTACTGTATGTCTATTTGAATTGATTTTGTTTCAGTATTGCTGTATTTAAATAGGAAAATACACAACTGCATTTGGAAATTCACTGCTAACCATACAAGGAGTAAAGCAGGTATTGTTAATGTTGAATTTGTAAGCAGTAACTGCTAGTGATTTTTTTCAAAGGTTAAATCTTTTATTGCTCACTGTATCCCAAACAGCCTATACAAGTCCTCCAAGCAATTTAGTCTGTACGTGGTGTACTACTGGCCAACGTTTGTTACGTTGTAACAGTTGTAGGTGCACCCATCCACCAGCTGCTACTTTTAAAATGTTCTTGTGCAATGTAAGTGCGGTCACAGTTCTTCAAAATAAATTATTCACAGCCAACATTCCATCCATAGTTATGACATAAAGGGTTACAGCAATACTTCCCCCCCCCCCACCCCATTCTCCTCCAGGACTCTTTAAATATTTTTGGTGGTACATTGCACAAATGTTCAACTAAACCACCACAAAATGTAACTGTCCTGCTATTAAAATCTAGCAAAGTTTTGCTTCAAAAATGGTTTTACAATAATTTGAATTGGCCAAGTATTTATTGGTTGGAAACTGTAAAGTTCTTTGTTATAACACTTTGGACAGAAAGTATCATCTGATGTAGTATGTCAGCAACTATGAAAATGTACTCAATTGAATTAACTAAGGCCGGTATTCCTAAACGTGTGTATAAGGGTTTAGGTGCAGCATATGTCATGCCTAGGCCTTATCGGTATTCCTAAACGTTTGTATAAGGGTTTAGGTTCGGACATTGCCTATTCAGGACTGATCTGTGACTTTTCCTTGTCCTAATATAACTACGCATGCGCAGTAGGCTACGCTTAGCCCTACAGACGGCT
>PNEQ01054168.1:0-12327 GCA_003012365.1 Medauroidea extradentata | reverse complement strand
CCAGATGTGTTATTGATGCACCATCTCGCTTGGTAGAATACACGACAACTGTCTGAGTGAGTCAGGAGTGTATTGTGACTTGTGACGGCAGTGGAGGGCACCAGTCCAGCGTGTATTGATGCACCATCTCGCTCGGTAGAATACACGACAACTGTCTCAGTGAGTCAGGAGTGTATTGTGACTTGTGACGGCAGTGGAGGGCACCAATCCAGCGTGTATTGATGCACCATCTCGCTCGGTAGAATACACGACAACTGTCTCAGTGAGTCAGGAGTGTATTGTGACTTGTGACAGCAGTGGAGGGCACCAGTCCAGCGTGTATTTATGCACTATCTCGCTCGGTAGAATACACGACAACTGTCTGAGTGAGTCAGGAGTGTATTGTGACTTTTGACTGCAGTGGAGGGCACCAATCCAGCGTGTATTGATGCACCATCTCGCTTGGTAGAATACACGACAACTGTCTGAGTGAGTCAGGAGTGTATTGTGACTTGTGACGTCAGTGGAAGGCACCAGTCCAGATGTGTTATTGATGCACCATCTCGCTTGGTAGAATACACGACAACTGTCTGAGTGAGTTAGGAGTGTATTGTGACTTTTGACGATATTGCTATCATTGTAAGTGGCCACCTTGTGTGGAGTAATAATTATATGTTAACTGCGACCTTAGGTGTTACATTCTGAGTACAATAACAATCTGTGCGTACACATACATTTAAATTGTTTTTTAAGGTACCTTACTAATGTTAAAAAGTGTCAGTAAACTATAAATTATCTTAAAGAAAATGTCACCAGAACTTCAATAACGCTGACTTAAAGCGAACTGTCTATGCCGAGTTTCGTTGCTGCTGATGTCCGTGGTATTACTGAGGCCAGTATTACTACTGAACCTTTTATATGAGTTAAAGTGCAGCGTTATGTCATACTCTGGTCGAATAATATCAAGCCGAACACTGGTTGGTGGGTTTTCTTGGGGACCTCCCGCTTTCCCCGTCCCATCATTCCGGCGCTGCTCCGTATTCACATCATGCCCCTTCCTCACCTAGTTAAAACCTTACACAAGACATAGCTTATTCCATATTTATTGGACTAAGAAATCAGTTGACTTAATCCACGTATGCGCAGTGCGCTTACACGCGGCTGTTAACGGTACATCTATTGTTAGACGAACATCACTTTCAATAAAAACAGTCAAGCCATACAGAAAATAATACTTCGTGACAACAAGAATGCTAAGTAATAACCCACGAATGTTTTAAAAATCAAAATAATTTATTCAAGAAATACATTTGTGTTTTCAATTTATTCACTTTATATTCGTTACTTTCATTGAAGAGTAACTAGGCGACAAGAATACGTCGGACAACCAGTAGTTTTCTTCGGGTTCGAATCCAGCTCATTTAAAAATTTTTAAGTTAATGTACATTTCGAGAAATAAAGTACCTACGTATTAAATTACGCATTAATAATAAAAAAATTGTCATAAATAATGAAACATCGTTGAAGAATATACGTATATTTTTTCCTGTAAATTGCTGCCAGTCTTTAAGAAAATCACTTCTGTATTACTTAATAAGTAATGTAAATATTTTTTATTTGTTAGTACTTAAAAACGAAATAAATTTATTGTGCTTCCGAACAATAAATACCGTTTGTGAAAAGACCCACTTACAAAAAATATGATAATGTATTTATTATATAGTTTTGATTTAAACACAGCATTATTAGATGCAATAAATTTCATTTACATGCAGAAAATTTGACTATGTTGTAATTTCGAAATTCCAATATGTTTTATTTAATTTCGTGCGACACAGGTTCGCGGGCTTTTTTGAGACATTATTGTTCATGGTTTTTGAAAAAATTGTCTGAAAACAGCGCAGGCGAGGGCGAGCACTCGAGGGTCGCTGATAGCCCAGCAACAACGGGTAAGTAGCCAATCATGCAGTTAAGATTGTTGGAATTGTAATTATTCTGGCAATCAAAGCGCGTGTCATTAGCTTGTTCATTTTAACTTAGTTGAAGACGTTGAAATATTTTAAGAGTTAATTTATAAGTTAGGTAGACGCGCGTCCTAGTGTTTAAGTTAGGAATTTAAATTTTTATTGATTTTCATTAAGTGAACTATACAGGCTAGAAATGTAGATGGTAGGTATTTCAGTCATCGGCATATTGGACTCTGACGTCAAGTTAAATAATTATATTTGTTTGTGGCTGGTTGGGATTATGCAGTGCTTATGATAAGTAATTGGTCAGTTAGCGACAGTTAACGGTGTTTTGTTGAATTTGCCAGCTCGAGTTGTCCCGGCGAAAACGATTTTAGGTTGATCAAGTCTAAAGTCGTTGCTTGAATTTTTAAATCGATCTGTCGACTTGATAATGCTGAATGTTATTAAGACGATGTTAGGCCAGAGACAGAGGTCCTATAGTTAAATTAATTTGGCTTGTATTAAATCTGAAAAGTTCACCTGGGTTACTCTGGAATAATTACTGAAGTGTCCAAATATTACTTTCATCACATTAATAACTGTTCCTGATTTGTTTAGAAATTATTTAAGCTTTATTTCTCCTATGTAAGTTTACGAAGTTATTATATTAATAAATACTAATTGTAAACTTGTGAGGATCGGGAATGTATTTATTTTCAGTGATAACTAAATGTCCTCTAGTAATACATCAGGTGAAATGTTTCTGCTTCTACGTCTTTTATTTGAGTTGTGACGTGTGTATCGTCACGAGACAATGTATGACGTTTCAGCTTCTAGTTGTGTTTACAGTAGGATAGTTATACTGATTGGCTGTACGTTAATAACTTTTATAATTATTATTTCTTATTTTTATACGCCGGAGTAGATGTAAACGTATATGCAAGCGTAAATGTAATTGTGTTAGTATCTTAGAGTAAATATAGTGTAGAGGGAGTATCATCTATACAGCTGCGTACGAAATTGTGTGTTCAACACATGTCACGTGACTTTAGTGAAATATGCGCGGGAGATTTGAAATAACATTGAAAGCCAAGATAATAATTGCTTAGTAATCACAACTATGTTAGGTTATTTTGGTACCTTATGAATTTATGAACTAAGGAGAACATACTACCATATTATCGCATAATGTAATTGCGTAGAAATTTCAGAACGACAAATGTAAACAATGTTTGCTACGTTACTGTCTTCCTTAACCCAGCTGTTTTTAGTATAAAGTAAATATTGGCTACATACGTACTATAAGGTTTTGAACCGAGATATTGGTGACACCACATGACTAAATATGTATTCTGGAAGGCACGTCATGAGTTTCAAACAACACGACTGGATTTTTACGACGATAAAACATAAATAAACGACACCAAACTCTCGAGACCATGTTGGACACACATTTGTGACGTCATGTTCCCTCTAATATATATTACCTCTTTGGTTAGTACTACATATTCGTATGTAGTGGTTTGGACGGGTGACGCTTGGGAGCGCCAAAACTCGTGGCTAGGTTGGCAGCGACGTGTGCGCGGAGAGTATTACGCTGAGAGCCGTCAACTGGACTGGTCAGAGGTAACTGCGAGGCAAAGTGTGTCTCGTCTCTACCCACCTGAGAACATATGGTGTGGGCTCTGAGTATTTGTAGAGATATTCTTCAATATTAATTGAGACATTCTCAGTTGTTGTAGAGAATGTTATGTCAGTGGTAGCTTATCTTCTCACAAGCAGAACTTCGTTCTCGGCACGAGAGACCATCAAAATGGTAACCGCTCCTCGTTCTGCACGTCCAATTCCACTGCAGGGGCGCCCCTCAGCGACGCCAAATATGACGTTGGATACGAATTCTTCGTGAAAGAAGCTTTTACGTGATAAAGGTAGGGTGTCGACCCATGTTTTTGCCCTACTGCACGTGGGCGTAATTACTCTCTGTTTACAGTGGAACTATTTGTCTGGCGAAGTAACTTCACAAGTTCAAAGAGTAGCCGTCTGTGAGTCACTTGCTAGTCACCCGTCACTGAACGTTATGTTGGACGTTATAATAAATGTAAGAACTTGTATCCCAAAACAATTGGAATAATTGTGTTGAGTAAATGTTCATTAATGCTGTTATGAGTACCAAGAGCCTAGCCTGGAGGACGGGCTAGCGACGACGGCAGTGCAATCACAAGACGAGGGCCTCAGTGATTCTCCCCACCTGCACTGAAGTGTGTCAATATCACGCAATGTATCCGGGGAATCGGGGTCTGTCTCCTTCAAGCCTTCCAGCCGTCACCACCTCGCCAGGATGGTCCTGGGTCGAGACCCACGACGTGCTGCCGTCCGTCGATAGCCGTCACTATCATCATCAGCCTCCGGCATCATGCTAACGGTGAGGTCTAAGGTGTCCAAAGGGTCACCCTTCGTAGAGTAGAACAACGTAAATATTTAAACAGCCGCTCCCCTCCTATCTAAATTATGTGGTACAACCGTGTAGTATTTTGTAACTAACTTATGTAGAGCAAAGCCACCATAATTTTATATATATATATATATATATATATATATATATATATATATATATATATATATATATATATATATATATATATATATATATATATATATATATATATATATATATATATATATATATATATATATATATATATAATTTAACCGTAACCCTCACTCTTAACTTAACCACATACTAGTTTCAGTATAAAGTGCCTACCTCTGGCTACAGCCACCCAACAACTAATAAATCACGTGTAAAACCTAGTAAAATGATTGTTTTACAACACTGGTGCAGGCGCCTTTAGCTCCTCACATCTCACAGCCAAGCCACCATTCCCCAAAATTAATAAACTTAAAATTTAGTCAAATTATTAATTCAATTAATTTCCCCACCCACCCACCTGTAAATTCTAAATTCTAGTATAAATATAAAGTCAAAACTGCAATGGTAGGATTTTTTAATTAAACTTATAACAAACAATTGTAAATCAACCTCCGTCTTAACTTTTATTGATTGAATTAATTTCCCCACCCACCTTCATGATAGAATGTTTAAATTAATTCTTTAGTAAGCAAAATTTAAATCAACTTCCGTCCCCCAATTAATTAATTAACTTTGATTAATTGAATTAATTTCCCCACCCACCCACCTGTAAATTCTCGTATAAATATAAAGTTCAATACTCAAATTGTTAGATTTTTAAATCAATCCCGCTGCAAACAATTTTAAATCTGCCTCCATCCCCCAATTAATTAATTAACTTTCATTCATTGAAATAATTTCCCCAACCACCCAACCAGTATACTTTCTTAGTTATAATATTAAAACACCTGTTCAAGTTAATTAAAATTATTATCATCCTCAAAATAATCTTTATTTGTTGATATTAAAACATCATTTAAATAGTTCAAGCATTAAATAAATTCTGAGATTTAATATTACAGTTATTATAGGATTTTAAAACAAATAAGTATATTTATTGCAAACTTCCTTTTTATAGCATTTTAATTTATTTACATCTTAATTATTCCTCTGCGTGTGCCGTAATTACGTAATTTCATTAGAATAGTTAATTACCACGTTCAGCATTTAATATAAAATTTAAAACATATTTTAATTTTATAACACAGTTAAAGTCTTAGTAGCATTGATTTGGTCGCTAACGCGAGCCCTGTATTTTCTTAATATAATGCCGTTGTGCTTTTCACAGTTCTTTTATTTGTTTTCAATAGCACATGCTACTACTATTTCGCTGCCACACGGAAGGCAGAGTTCATACAGTAGCTTATTCCAGCTCGCATGACACACAGCGGTGCGGCGGCCCACTTACAAGGAATTCGCAACTCAGGTTACATTGTTGCCAACATGAGCCGAGCGGTGAAGCGAGCCAGGTTGACAAACTTAACTTTACGTGACCCTCCCATATGTTAGAAGATGCTCAGTTATTCTTTCCACTTTATTTCATTTCATTATTCTTTCACTTTCACTTAAGAGAGATGAGGCAACACAAGTACAAAGAATGAGAGTCGTTATGTTCATTCAGAACTGTGGTCCAGGACTTAGCCAATCTTGAGGTAGCAGACGTAAAACATCTGTTACAGCAGCAGCAATGATTGATATGACGGGTGATAGAACTGTGAGGTAGGAACCTATACAGTAGAATGAGTTCTCACCACTAGGAGATCCTTTCTCCTCTTTTCATTCTCTTCGATTTGCGCGTTAGGCGTGCAAATTTGGTCTCTGCGGGTGGAGGGACCGCCACTTTTGCTCTACTGGCCGAGCTGGCAGTAGGAGCAGTTTTGGACTTTCAGCTGTGGGTCCATGATTGCGACACAGTTGATCTTTGGGCAGTTGTACCTGAGTATGACTAGTCTCCGATCCCCTATATGGTGAGATAGAGAGCCGATATTTCGCTTGTGTTCGTCCTGTAATTTCTCTTGAATACGTACTTTTCTTTATGTAACTTCTCTTACTACTTCTTACTCAGCATTTCAGAAATGGGATAAAGTAACCATTATAATAATTCAATTTTAATAATAATAGACACTCGAGCACACATTAGTTTAGAATTTCATCACCCTGTGTGCAAAATTTCAAAATGACGGCCAGTTATATATTTTTAGCATAGTATCACATATCTTACGAAATATTTCTCAGAATTTCACCAAAGTTAGTACAAATATACTACATACAAAGCTGAGTTGAATATTATGTATTTCGTTCATCCTGTGGTCATATATTCAAAATGACGGCCTTTTTCATATGTTTAGCATAGTATAGCATATCTTAGGAAATATTTTCCATAATTTCACCAAACTTGGTACACGTGTAATACATACAAATTTAAGTTGAATATTTGTATTTCGTTTAGCCTGCGTTCATATTTTCAAAATGGCAGCCATTTTTATATTTTTAGCATAGTATCATATATCTTAGAAAACATTTTTCTAAACTTCACCAAACTTTGTACACATATACTACATACAGAGCTGACTTTAATGTTGTGTATTTCGTTTTGCCTGTGTGATCTTCTTTTTTTCAAAATGGCGGCCATTTTTATACTTTTAGCATAGTATTAAATATCTTAGAAAACATCTTATAAATTTCACCAAACGTTATACACATATACTACATACCAATCTGATATTGCTTTTGAATATTTAGTTCATCCCTAGTTTATATTTTGAAAATAGCGGCCATTTTCATATTTTCACCATATCATTACTTATCGTAGGAAGTATTTTTGAGAATTTCATCAACCTTGGTACTTACATTTTGTGTAGTTAGTTCATCCGGTGTTCATATTTTCAAATATTTTCAAAATGGCGGTCTTTTTTATTTATATTTTTAGCATATGACTTATCTTAGGAAATCTATTTCAGAATTTTACCAAACTTGGTACACATTTACTACATTCATAGCTGACTTGACTTTTTTTGTGTTTCGTTCATCTTGTGTTTATATATATACGTTCAGTTAAAATATGTTAATAATAATAACAGCATATCAAATGTTCCAGCAGACGAACACACAGTAGGTAATATTAATTAATTTAAACTGTAATTTATTCATTAAATAATTTCTTTGTAGAATATTTAACAAATTAATACAGTGATGGCATCGTATAATATTTCAAAAGGAACAGACCTATTTCGCACATCAAATTAGACATTTTGTGATATGAGGGAGAGTTTTATTTACCTAATAAATAAAATTATTAAAGTTGATATTTGTAATAACGGAATGAATGTCTGTATTTTTTTTTCAAGACAAAATTTCAGAAAAAAATTAGTACATGAACTTAAACCAGAATTTTAAGTTGCAGGTCACCAGATCGACGCCTACAGAACATTGACCTATGGTCATCCGACAACAGCCGGCGAAGACAAAAGCAGCGCTGCCAACATTGACCTAAGTCAGTAACCATTACCTACCACAACATTCTGCTAGCCTCTAACCGCTCACACCAGGTTCCTCACTCCACGTATGCTTTCTACAGTCTCAGGTAAAACCAGCAGTTCTATACTTACAAACATGTACACATCACGGTCGACCATTACACTAAAACAATTACACACATAACACAATACAAACGTGAGAAAAATTTCCTTCGGCAATCTATCTCAAACGTATGTAAAAACAGTATTAAGAACAGTTTGAGAGAAAACACTTATCCGACGCAAAATATATCTCGTCAAATATCAAGTATGTAATGACATTTTTTTTACTTAATTGTAAATGATATATTAACATTCACAAGTGAGCTCACGTAAGAAAAAGTATATTTATTCAGTTAAAAATAAAGCATTTTACTTTATACATGAACCTCAGTATTGTTTTGAAGTCAATGTAATTTTAAAAACCATTATTAAAGTAATACAATACCATAAAATATTCAGAAAAAAAGGCCTTAAAACACGAACAAAGAACAAACAACAAATAAATATCTATTAGAAAATGTTTATAAATCTCTGTAAAAAAAACATTTGTAACCCGTAATTAGAAAAAAACGATGTATTTCGCTTGGGAAATGTATAATTCATATTACAAAAATATGTATTTTAGAATCACATAAAAATATATATAAAATATAATTGACATAAAACATAAAGTAAAATTTTGTAACACTGCGATTTAATAATACCAGTTATTGTCATCACACATTTGTTAAAAGAAAATTATAATAGTACATAATGTTATTTAGGGTTATGTCAGTGTAAGTTCCTTGTAATCATATCCCTTAGATTGAAATTTAGGAGGAATGGTGCACCATTTTTTTTTTCTGTTCGACAGATTTTTACTTATTTATTACAGTAATAATTAAATATACTACTAAGTTTCAAACTATTCCGTCTCCATCCAAACCCTAAAATCTTATCATGGCCATTAGATATAGTTCATACACCGATCTGTAAATGTAGGCTGTAGTAAACTGTGATAACTCTGTTACGTTTTTCAGTAAAAGTTAATACTCTTTGTGCGAGGGGAGCGTAAACTATATGAAAATTTTCTTAAATATTTTAATGTAATTTGTATGCAATTAATTTCAATTTTTCTGTTAACTAAACTAAATGTTACTAGGTATACTAGCTAGACCCACCAATAAATGAACATTCAGAGCAGTTACCTACAAGAAAAGGCTGCGCGTATATCGTGAAACCTACACTCGTAGTAGTCTGCCACGTTCGCGAAAGAAGATATGCACGTCATAGCTATAACCCAATGCCACTCATCAAACATTCACCTTCAGCAGTACAACAAAGCTCGGCGCTGACCAAATGCAAACATCAGAATTACAAGATACGAAGGCAGATCCTTTACCTTTAGCTGTCCGTCTGCCATAGTTTTCCCTTCACTATAAATTTTTCTTTCCGTCTGAAGAAGCAACCGTATTCCATATCCTACTGTCACAATACTGCAAGAGCACATACTGAACAATATACAGTATGGTTGCTATTTCAAAATCCGACCAATCCTTATGATACGAGGACGTATCATTTTGGTAACTTTGGAGGCAATGTTATGATTAGAGCCTCGCCTGGAGGACGGGCTAGCGACGACGGCAGTGCAATCAGGTCAGTGGTTGCAAAAGACAAGGGCCTCAGCGATTTTCCCCACATGCACTGAAGTGTGTCAATACAACGTAATGTATCCGGGGAATCGGGGTCTGTCTCCTTCAAGCCTTCCAGCCGTCACCAGCTGCCAGGATGGTCCTGGGTCGAGACCCATGACGTGCTGCCGTCCGTCGATAGCCGTCACTATCATCATCAGCCTCCGGCATCATGCTAAGGTGAGGTCTAAGGTGTCCAAAGGGTCACCCTTCATAGAGTAGAACAACGTAAATATTTAAACAGCCGCTCCCCTCCTATCTAAATTATGTGGTACAACCATGTAGTATTTTGAAACTAACTTATATAGAGTTAAGCCACCATACTTATATTCATATATATATATATATATATATATATATATATATATATATATATATATATATATATATATATATATATATATATATTAATATATAATTTAACCGTAACCCTCACCCTTAACTTAACCACATACTAGTTTCAGTATAAAGTGCCTACCTCTGGCTACAGCCACCCAACAACTATAAAGTATATGTAAAACCTACTAAAATAACAGTTTTACAACAATGCGTAATGCCGGTTACATTATTTAACAGCAGATCTCAACGTTACATATTTGGACAGTCCAGAAATAATTTGGGTTGGGAATTAAAGGTTGTGCCGTGTATTACATATCAGAGGGAGGTACTCTTGAAATCCACAGACCCACAAGCTGGAGATCTCAGAGTGTTTAAGTTCGAATTGCCTCCTAGAAAGTACGACATTTCTTTCACATTATCTCAACACGTGTGCCTTTAGACAGTCAACAGCCAAACGAGTGAAATTATGTGCATGGTTTATATTCTGAAATCAGTTTAACAAGGGAATACTTTCTCGATCAACACTCATATTATTTCCCCCATTACACAGTTAATTCAAGCCTTCCCTATTGTTCACCCTTTATTCCGTGACAGTATATGCACTTAGAAAAAAAAAAGACTTAAGACTGACGGAATGTTTTCAAAACAGGTACAAATACGGTATTTTGCCAAAATTGTATTTAAAAAAATCAGTTTTCAAGCCGTTGTATTTAAAAATTTAGTTGACATTTACAATTAAATTACAGATTTGTAGAAGTCTTAATTGAAAAAGCAGCATGGCAGACAATAAGCGCGCTAGTGTTGCTTTTAACGAATCTTGGGTAAATATCAAGAATCACTACTCATGCGAAAACTAACAAAAATAACTGCAGATATGTACTACGATTAATTACATTGAATAACAACAGAAATTAGTAGTCGCGATTAATAATTATGCCTACATTCTACCAAATCGCTAGTGGGGAGGGCTATGAAGATCAGGGAAATTGTGGGGTATAAATATGTTAATTAATAATATTAAACAGCTGAGCTGTACTACTTACGAGTAACTTCAGTGAAATACAACCAAAGTAAATAGCCGCCAGTAATAAAAACGCCTGCATTTCAAAAAGTCTATAGTGGTAAAGGGATGTTAAAATCTGGGCAATCGCGAATGCAATATATTCATAGTAACCTCGTAAATACACAATAACAAAAGCTATTTTAACTCGTTCTAGCACAAATTGAAAGAGTAGAAAACAAATATCGTAGTAAATGCATGCAATTTACCAATTGCACTAATATACCACATAAAAATATTTTTAACTGAAATGCCTGTGGATAAAATAAATTGCATTTTTAATTCACGTTGTACGCATGGTGTAGCGATATTATACGTCTTCAATACACATTTTACGCCCTATTGAAACACACATTCTAACGCCAATAGAAGTCGCACAAAGCTACAAAAGAAATAAATATTTAGTACATACCGTATTCATGTCAGGCAGATATTACCGTGACTAAAACGTCATAATTATAGTTCACAACCACTGCGGTACCAATCGCACATATCGTACGCTTGTTTTACTAAAATAACACGAGGAATGTCTGAAAAAGTTTTTACTTACTCAACTCGATGACGGTTACAAATCCTTCGCCACGATCAGTAAATGATGAATTTGTCCCCTTTTGCGAGTTACATGAGTCGACATCTTTCCACACAGGTACACGTAACCTACTCGTCCCTGTGTATCAATCAGTGAAATTCAACTAGCAATTATCGTCCACGAGAGTTCCCAATTAAAAAAAAAATCCATAAAAAACACACTAGCACGCCGTGAAGCACTGTTACTTGCAGGTATCAGTTGTACTACACACCGTCAAATTCTCCCCGAATACGCACAGCTACCGTCGCGAAAACACGTCTTATAAGCATGACGGTTCTTCTACAACTGAATTTGATTTGCTGCATAAAGAACAGTTACGCCGCTACTTTCAATAGTTACCGCTAGGAATGCTATTTCCACATAAACACATATGACGAAGACGTAAAACACAGGAGTCGGACTTAGAATTTGGACGATAAACGGCAAATTTCAAAGTGAGTAAGCTACAATTTTATTTACGTACGTCTACTTTTCATCGCTGTAGAAACATTTTTTATTAATAAACTTTACATGTAACACCAATAGTTTAGCAGCTGCACGATGAGTAGTGATTCTTGATATACAGGGTGTATATTAATTCATGATACAACGCTTGAGGGCAGGTAGTACGAGCCAAAACAAGCACTTTTTAACTATAAACCCGTAGGCGGAAATGTACCGTCTTCGTAGGGGAGCGCAATGAAAACTCAGCGTAGGCAACCCCGCTGTGCATTACACTGATCTGTCGAAGGTATTTGAAGCCCCCATCCTCTA
>PNEQ01054167.1:0-12327 GCA_003012365.1 Medauroidea extradentata | reverse complement strand
GAAATCGGCTCATTGTTTACTTGTAGAGATATGCCGGGAGAGCCGGAGCGTGCTTTGTTCGATGCGGGGATCACGAGGTTTTCCTGGAGAAAGGATTGCGCGAGGGCAGAGGGCGTAGGTCGTGTGACGTGGGTAGCCGACGAGCGCCCGAGAGAAGTGGAGAGAAGGCAGAAATGTATTGGCAGTGGTGAGTGATGGAAGGCTGTAGGAGATAAACGAATAAACGCTGCTGTGAACCGAAGTTACGTCTTAAGAGTAACAACTCTGAACCTGGCTACTACCTCATCCCTTTCCTGGCCACCGCTCGACAGGGAAGCCTGCTCCAGCGCCGTGTAAGGGCAGAACATACGCCCTTACCCAGTGCCGGACACAACAAACCAACCACAACACTTGTCCCTTTATTTACATACACTGCATTTGCTTTGTTAATTTCAATTCTGAATATCATATTAGTTATAAAGTAACCAACTTTTGGTAATACTTATTACTATGCACCAAATTAAATAAAATTATTACAAAAATTCAAATTTTAAACTATCATCCTCATTTACTTAATCTTTTTCCTTTAATTCTTAGACCTACAATAGAAAAGCACAACAGTAGAAAAAAAAAGTTAAATTTTATCACATTTTCTACATTACAGTATATAGGAACAGAAATCAATATTCCTCTCATACTTCATAACCAAAACTAAACTGGATGTGATTGTGTTGTTTTCTGCAATGAATTTTTTTTTGCAACTCAGTGGAATAAATGAGTTTTCGCATGCACTCCTGTTTTAGATTTGTGTACTTTTGATAGTTAATCAAACTGATAGCTTTTCGTACAGTAAGATATCATGTTATCGAAGCTACTTGAATGCAATAAAAATAAGTTTTCATCATAGGTTTTCATTAATTATGAGTTTCATTGAATCCCACAAATGAAAGTTAATTTAAAAACATTCTTACCAGATTTTTTTATTGCAAAATATAATATATAATTTTGGAACTATGTCGGACTTAATCAGTTTGCACAGTTTATATATGCTATGCATAATTATGAAGAATGTTATTATTAAGACCAGATGAAGCTGTGGATACGATATAATGAAAATGCAGTCATATTGTCAAATTATATATTACATTATACTTTGATTTTTTTTACGGATCAGGTTTTTGGAAGGGATATATACAGAATTCGGGTTGGGATTGCGTTTGTATAGTATTTAATTCTGTCTAGCTATCTACCATTTAATATTCCCGCTAATTTTATATTAAATGCAATAAGAATACCGTTATAAATAAAATTCTTCATCATGCACGAATTTAAATAAACTTAACATCGCTATCTCACGAAGAAAATACAAATACGGCAGTTTTTTCTAATAATCAAGGGAAAGAATTTTTCTGGTGTAATTAATTAATCAAAAGGGATTCTTAGTTAAGGCTGAGACTAAATTCTTCTCAAAGTTCTTTATTCGGATTAACCTTGTGCTATTGTGAGTCAAACTTTCATTTACATCAGTATGTAATTAGCACTGTTTTTTTAATATGCTCTGTAATACTTATGGTACTACTATTTAAAAATTAATCCCAAGAATAAATTTCATAAAAAGGTTTAGTAATTACATTTGAGTATATCGGAATTTACGTCTCGAAAACTGTTGTGGAAGCAGATGAATTTTTTTTTCACCAGTATCGGTAACGTAATGAATTAAGATACATGAAACTAACAACAAAAAAGCGTTTAGTTACACACTTCCTTAAAATATTTAATTTCTACTGAAACCGAAGTTATATCATTTATTTAAATAAAATACGTCTGTACCTACTTAAAACGAAGATTTCCATGTCACATCTACTATTTTACTTTCTATTAATCACATGTAAATTATATGCGCGTTTAGTATACTATCCCATGAGATAGGAACAAAATATGACGACAGTATAAATAGTTATCTCCAGAAAAACAGTATTTACATATGTATATTTCGCTAATGTAGTACTATTAATTTTACAGTCTCCTTTATGGTTTTTTTTTTCATGAACAACATAAGCTATAGCTATGATATTGTAATAAATCATGCTACTTGGAACAAAAGTGTATCTTCTTAAAATTATGGTTCATGTGCTTTTTATAATTTTTATAACTCTCCAAATCATATTTGACAATTTTTGCATGATCTCTGTTATGTTTGAGTAACTGAAACAATACATCAAATATAAATTCATTGATTAACGAGTTTTATTTTAAAGTGCAGTACAGGGGAACTTTATTTATTAATTTTTTCAGTGAACTGCTCAAGTTCGTAATATGGCGAAAGAAGTATATGTGCTATTTATTATTGAGATGTGTCTCGACTAGTTGTCATGCATATGTAAAATATGTACATATGTTCCGATGTGTTGCAAATTATTATAAATTAATAACTTATACATTTAAGCCTTATGGTGTTGCAATAATGTAATGAGACCAAAAACCGAAAATTTTAATGAGGACATTATAACTGTAATTTGATTATTACATAAATATTCTAAGATAAAGACAGTGAACATTAAATATTAAAATTATATAATTAACGAGCTGAAATGAAAAAAAGTTATGCTATAAAACTGAAATTTTTATAGGAAATGTAGTGCAGATAAATTGAGGGAGAAGTTCAGATAGGTCCACTAATCTCGAACGCTCACGTCTGAATGTTCTTCTGTCTTCTACCTGCCACTAAAAGTATAGCGTATCTCGCAACTCTTCGAAGAGGACATAAAAAATTACAATTAGAGTTTCCTCTTCCTCTGGTACCACCTATCTATCTCGAAAAATCAAAAAGTTTCTCGCTTAATATAATTTTCCCTGCAGTTTTCTATCAGTAGTTAACACTACATTGTTAAGATATTATTTTTAATATAAAATAATTTACGTAAAGAAAACAGCCAGATTTATTCTTTGGCAGGACACTTCATTAATACGTAGCAAAAAATTTTCTAGTCATTTGACTGAATAGTTTTCGATTGATGGTGTGTTAAGTTGAAGAGTTTTTGCAACCGCGTGGGCACAGGCCAGTATACACACATGCGGGACGTGTAGCCTACTGTCTTGTTTTTGTGCACGCACGTGACGTCAGACGTGTACTGACTTGTGCTAGATTTCTGTCCCGTGCAACTCGCGTGACGTCATAGGTAGCTGCGCAGTAGGGTGCGAGTTTTGGCGGCCGGACGGTTCCACCTGGTAATATTCCCACCACGTGTTTGACTGTTCTCGTTTTACCTTTTTTATTTGTGTACAGTGTCTGCGCTGTCTGTTTTAGGTATGAACTGTGTGTTTGTCACGTGTGTTGTCTTCTCTGTGTTTATGTAGTGTTACCTCACCAAGACGTAGAGTTGTTCGGGGCCACTGTAAATATATGAATGAATGAAAAATTAATAAATTGCGGCCACATATCTCATGTTTGGTTTTACTCGTGACTCAAAATGGGAACATGTATGAGTGTAACAAATTGGGTCAGTCAATTTTAATATATAAAAAACACACTCTTTGACTTTACTTGCTCTGATTTTTTGAGCTTAGTTGTGACAAGTGTTCTTGTTTTAAGGCCATGATCTTTCATTTATTTCAAACAATTGTAAATAACTGGAATATATTTAAACCAAATGCTTTGAAATAAATTGAGACTGTGTACAGCCACACAACACACAATTTTGCCAGAGCATTTTTTAAAATAATTTACCTTTTGGTAGCAAAATATTATTTTGCTTCATTTTGGCATATTTTGACAAGAAAATATGTGATATTTCAGGGGCAAAAATCTAAAAATCAGTTTGTTGTATTGCAACAGAAAAATTCAGGTTCAAACGATGATATATAAGTGTTAAAACTGTAAGAATGAATTTTTGATGTATGTATTAATTTGCGTTAAAAAATATTTTTGAAACTACTGAAAAACAAAAGAGAGAGGCCTTAAAAACTGTAAATGATTTTTATTTTTAAACATCCAAATGCCATTAATGCATTTTTGTTACTCATAAAACAATGTCTCCTAACTTTTAGCCAAATTATAACAAATGTTTAATTTTCTTAAAATATGAAGCTTATGATTTAATGATCTGCAAAGCATTTATTACATTGACCCACGACTATCTCCAGTATAGGATATTGATGCTGTTAGGCGGTCCACCTACAGACTTAGGCCTTAATTATTTATTATTTTTTTCTCTGTTTATTTTCTCTTGTGCATTTTATTTAAATTGTTATTCATTATAGAGTACTTTATCTTCAGGTATTGTTGACAAATTTGGAAGGTGAAATTTGGCTGTTACCTGAATCAGTTTTAAATTATTTCATTCAATATTTAATTTACTTTGCTTTGGTTGAGTTTACTTTGTGTTTTTTTAATTTTACTTGAATATTAGTAATTGTTGTGGTTTAAAGAATTTTAAAAGTAATGTTTGCATTGAGGCTGAGTGTTTTGATGACCCAGTTTCAATTTCTTGGCCAGGTGTACTTACCCAGTTTCTGGAAGAGTTAAATTAAGATTGTGATAGTTTTTATTGCTATTACTTTTCACCGGAGCGCTCGTGTTCTTCTGCGACTTGTGTGCATGACAGAGACAGTATGATGTTTTGTGCGGGCCGACATGGACCAATCGAAAGACATGCAGTAAAAAATATTAAAATTAATTTTTTTAATTTTAAGGGTTATCAGTTTTTCGAAAGCAATATTTTTGTATGTGATTTAGTTAATGAGCATACATTTTGTATTTATTCATTAGAAATTTACTCAGTTTTAGTTTTGGGTAACATTTAGTTGCCTTAGTGCGTTGGGTGGCTGCCAGGGACGCTGAGGTGGAGAAGGAAGCGTGACTAGTGTTGGGCGGCCATTATGTGAGTTGACTCTGTTGTGAAGGTTTTCGGATTCTGTTCTGTAAGTTTGTGCCGGGTGGTTCTGTGCTACGAACTCACTTGGTGTGTTCGGCTACGGTTAGCTGCAGTCGTAGAGCGCCGACACATCAAGCATGGGGACGATGGAGGATGGGGAAGTTTATCCCCCGTACTTAATGCACATAATGACTCAGACTTAGCTGTAATACTTAATGCCTAACCCAATTTAGGGTAGCTTATTTTCATTTCATTTGTTGGTTGGCATGCAGCGTAAGGATGGGAACTTAGTTTTGAACAATATGATTCGGCCAACACCATCTCACGTAATTTCTTTTCGGCCTGCGCCATGCTTCAGTTCCACGTGGAAACTTGTGCACTTTTATTTTAAATTTGGTGATTTAAACGAAGTTCCGATAAATTCGAAATTATGTGAAGTAAACTTGTGGGTATTGCTACTAAAACCATTCTGTGAAGAAAAATCCAGTACATCATTCATCTGAAATAAGCAGCCATTTAAACAATGCAACCTTCAATACGAAAGATACCTAGTTATCAGGCTGTTTCAACTGGGGCTTGAGTTATGTTGCAAGAGTGACCCCCTACAATAACAATACAGATACCATTTTAACGCGAGATGATGAAATAATTTGTAGCATCAAACTTTTTTTAGTGTGTATAAAATTTCTGTAAGTATACTGCTTTATGGAAAACTTCGTAATTTCTTGAGACTTATATCACTTATCTGCTCCCTTTCAGGTTTAAATAAATCATGTTTGCAAAAACCGCATAAACATGAGCCCATGACCTTAAGGCAGTGTTTGAAATCACAATATATACACTCATTACTTACCACAAAAAGTACGAATATAGTAGATAACAAGGCTGTGTTGTTGATGCTACGTATAAGGTCCAGCGTTTGCTCCAAGGTATGTGTTTCCTCCACAGACACAACATCAATGTAAACGTTACTTTGTGTTCTGAGAGCATGTATTTGTCTGTTGACGAGACTGGACACTGATGATGTATTGCAACATATTGTAATATAGTGACACCCTCTGCAAGCAAGCCACTCTGCAAGAAACACGCAGCTCTCTGGCGCTTCACCTGTAACATAGGTCCGTATTGTTTTTTAAATGTAAACTTAACTGAGCGACTTAAAAGCTGTAGATTTTTTAAATGGCAATCAAAACTGCAGAGGCAACATGTATGGCCAAAGTTTTTTTCACAAACCATAGTAACTGGGGTTGGTCTCCACAATACAAAATGTTGTGTTTGGGGAGCTTGCTTCACATATATATTTTCATGGAGCAAAAATGAGCAATTTTTCTGTGTTATTTTGAAAGTAGGCTTTGTAATTAAACTCATGGAATTTTAATGTTAGATAAAAATATCAGCCAAACGCCATAGTCTTGTAAGAAAACCATATGGTTGATCTCATCTTATCCATTAGATACAGTAATCTCTCGGTTAAACGAGTCTTAAGGGACTGAAAAAAATTGTCTTTTAATTGCAGGGTTTTTTAAATTGAACGATAAAAGTATGTTTGGAACTTTGTATGGAACCAAGAATAATGTTGTTGAAGTAAAAGATTTGGAAACAAAGGATTTGCTAAACTCTAAGACTTTTAAACTGATAGATAGATCACTGTGCATAGTTTTTTAATGCACACACTTTTTGAAATTGTGTCCAATTATTAATGTAAGGAAACAAATTACTTCAAGGGGCCGATTAAATATTGCCACCTTCTATTTGCACCGACGCAGCGCAACGCAAGTGCAGAACAAGTTAAACGGGTCCTCTATGGCATTACATGAGTAAATAATTCCAAGGCAGTGCAAGCAAACGCAACGCAGGTGCAAATTTTGCATTGCACCCATAAAAAGCGATATTTAATTGGCCGCCAGATCAGTATTACAAAGGACACCTGTTGTTGCCTGGTTATTTTTCCCCACTGTTTGCATGGAAGCATCCAGTATTTGTATTCAATGTATATATTGAGTGTCTGTGTTTAATACCAGGTCAGCATATGGACCATATATGAGATGAGCATGTGCAGGTATAATCATCTCAAACATGATCAGTTCTATAGTTTTGGTTAATGGTTGTCAGGGAGGAGGGGACGTTTTCTAGTTTACCACGCTACGGAGATATTCCCTGATCATAACTTAAAATAATACTAGATTAATAAAATAAAATCAGTATTTTATACAGTTCAGATATTATTTATTGCAGTTTAAAAAATATTTACAGGCTAGTTGATATTTTATTACTGCTCTCACCAATTACTAAAATTACTTAGTCTGAAGAAACATACTCACACTTAATCCACAAAATGTTTGGAGACATAATTTTGACCCACATTATGACTTTTCCACAGTATTCTGGATGTAATTTATTTATTTGAGCTGGTAAAATATAAAATGCATTTTGGTATGACTGAGTCAGCGACATAAAGGGCTGCAGCATGCAGCATTCTGGGATTCTACTGTGCCTGAATAAATGCTTACAATAATAACAACTTCCAATTGGGGAACGGGCCAGTGGCAAGTTTATCCTACCTCCTCACGTACTTTCCAAACCCTTACTAAACTTTTCAACTCTTGTCACAGTTACCAACTCCGACTTCGCAATCATAGACTGCCTCTGTATGCTATGCCATTCTCCTTCACATCTTTTTCATTTTTTGATTATTCCTTCTTCCTCTGCACTCACCCTGAGTATATAGATATATTTTTCTGTTCTAATTTATATTGCAATTATTGTTTACTTACCAATAATAAGACATGAAGCGTTAGAATCCAAACAAAACATTGCCTTAGAAGAAATTTGTTTTCTTCTGTAAGTTTCTTGTGTGATCAAATTCTTTGTGCAGTCAATGTCAGAAAGTGGTCTGTAAGTATCATAAGAATGCATACAATAACACTGAAATCTTTAAACAAGTAAATGACAGTAAAGATTAAATCATAACTAACTTTTATTTAGAGTTTTGTTCTGTGTTCAGGGTCGGATTTATGCATCTAGGCGCCCCAGGCCTGTGAGAATCAGCGTCCCCCGCAGCCCCTCTTTTCCATCCTTGCTTATCAACTAGTGTCTTTTCGCATTTACAACACAGTGTTATTTAAAATTACTATGCCCTGTCCTCTCGCTATATATAATAGCAATGATAGTAATTTAATAATAATTATTTAGCTTTACTCTAATGCAGTTATTTGAAAATTACCGTAAACCATAGATAAGAAAATATTAATAGAGAGAAAATTGAAGCAATTAAATTTTTTTACTAGTCGCCATATCATCACTTTTAAAAACAGTGATGGAAAATTCTTGACATTTCTCCTCGTTAAGAGTGCGCCCCTGTAAAAGTTGCGCTCTAGACCTGGGACTAGTGGACCTAGTGGTAAATCCGGCCCTGTGTGTGGTCTTGAGCACTCATTGGCTGATGAAACTGGTCTGGAATGAAAGACCCACTTGGAATTGAACTTAGAGCAAGCAGCATGTTGGAAATTGAACCTGGATTGTCATGTTGGGAAGTAACTGATCTGACAACAACAGTGTCATTACCTTTTCTGGAGTTTCATAAATACCCCTTGTTTTAAATGATAAACTCGACTACTTTTATTATAATGTATGAACCTGACAAATTTTACAGATGGTGGTTTTGAGTCCTGCCTCCCTCCAACCCTTTTGCGTTAAGTTAGAAAAGTTTTAAAACTTCAAGGATTGGCAGCCATTGTATGCAGAATCCCAGAGAGTTTTTTCCTCTTTCTCTTCATCCGCTCGCCAATCTCTGAAGGAAAACATAATGAAAAGTGAACATGCATAAACCCCTGCATAACGACCTCTTTTATTATGACCACTTCTCTGTAACGACCCTTTCCTCCAGAACCATGAAGGTGTTACAGTATTTATAACGACCACCTTATGCAACAGTCCTATTCTTGGGAATCGTTTGGAGTCATTGTAGTAAAATTTTACTGTATACACTCAGGTTGGTTGTTTGTAATTTACTGAGGTCTCGAGTTTCAAGAGGAGATACTTCTTAATATGAACAAGTGCATTCAAAATGTTAATTTTGGAAATAGGCAATTAGGTTAATTTCTGGCTGTTGTTACAGAGCCATTTTAGGCATGAGATTAGACTTCACAGGGAGTTGTTATATACACAATGTTCATGGTCTAGAATTAGAGATTGTAATTTTGGTGTCTTGTCTGGGAGGTTGCCCTGTTTTGGTAATAAATAATGTTACAGTGCAATCAGCTTACTTCAGAGTTTTGCTAAGCCATACTTTTCTGCTTTTCGAAATATCCATACACTCTTATGTACCTGTCCTTCAGATAAGGATGAGAGGGTTTACTATCGTCAGACTAGTAGGAGTAATTGGTAGACAAGGATTACTGGTATGCTACATCTAATTATCTTTTTGTGCGGAATTTTGTCTCTCTTTGTGAATTATAATGATTTGGTATCTCCCTCATGGTTAACAGGTACAATGATGTCATATGAGATGCACCGCATCGTAAAGTCTTTGGGACAGAACACTGAGTACGAATTTGGAACCAAGACCCATCTAACCTATTTCTCTGACATCATTAGAGTGATCGGGAATAATAATTGGTTAATTATAGGATATTAAAAACAGTTAATTTAAATGTACATAAAGAGAAACATACTTGAGGTGTGTTCATACACAGTTTCGTGCATATGTAGAGAAACAGCCTCTCTTGATACTTGAAAAAGAACATACTTAAATTTGAAAAAATACTACAACATGATCAAACCTTAAATAAATAAATATAAATAGTGGCGTGTTAATGTGGCCTTGAAAGGGGTGTGTTCACTCGAGTGCTTGTGACTGGCAGCACACTATTACAAGTTCCCCTATCTGTTGGCTGCGCACGTCCGGTGTGGCATGGACAGAGTTTTCTTGGGAGAGTTCAGCAGTGCGGCAGACTGGATTATGGGGGGTGGGGCATGTCGAGGCACGTTTCAGACCCTTTAATTTTTTTTTGTTTCACCATAGTGGAGCAAACCAAATAAAGGGGAAAGTGAGAGTACATTAAAAAATAGTGATTTAGTGTGGTTGTTACCTGACAACTTTATATTCCTTTGCGACTGTGAACACTTCTCGTTCCAGTGATTGTACTACGCCTGTCTCAATTCCGTCAGCCAACATCTTGTGTATTCTTGCCCTCCACACTGGATTCATTTCAAACATCATCTCTGGTATTATGGGAATAAATGCAATGTTTTTCAAGAAGGGTCCTAATCCTAAACAAACAAGATACATTTCTTGAACTGGATTACTTTTTTAATCACGTTGCTGAATTACTCATTGCCTACATTTACAGTACTTGTAATTTGTTTCATTTTTCTACAAGTTTTAACTGCTAATAACAGATATTAGAAGTAGGAACCAAAATAACCTAACCAAATTGACTCACTCCCAAATGAGCTAGCCCAAACAACCTTACACATATAACCAAACCCAAATAACCTAGCCTTAATCACTCCTCTGGTTTTCTTTATTGGGGAGCAAAGGAGTTGCCCGAGGATTATAAGTCAACTACGTCACCAGCAGTTTGGCCTTATTGCAATACATCATTTGTCTGATGCAAACATGTGGCTTAATGTTTAAGGATACAGTATGTATTAATTAAAAATTCCTTGTCTGTTCTACTGTCACCAGCTTCCTTTCTTACAGAGATGAATTTTGACCAGGCCTCCTATCAACAAGCATTGAGCAAATGAAACTAAAAAAGTACAATTTAAAAGTATTTGGAGAAGTTCTCTTTTCCTGTGGCACCTCAACTTTGTTATTATTGTGGTGGTGTAATATGAAGATGAGCTGGTAAATAGACTCACAGATCATTGTGTGAGTCCCATACGCCTTAGCTAAAGGCGAGTCCCACCACACAACATTGAGAAAACACCAACCTTATAAAGTATATAGCAACTTAATTCAGTAAATTTATCTGCAGGTACAGTATTTCAGAAGTTCATAGTCAACTTGTAAATATCGCTACATCAAGCTATAACCATCATTCTCTTCATTCACATATTTTTTAAGTCTAGAGGACTGGAAATGTAACAGAAGTATTATTCAAACTCTGTAGCAGATAAACTTACTCAAAGTCAGCTCTCACCTAAATCCTTGTTCTGCTCCATCTCTGTGGTACAAAGCTGCAATAGGCGGCCCAACATGCTCGTACAGTTAATTGACATTTGTAAGTAACGCTCTTCCAGAAGATTCACTATGATATTGAAGCCCATGTTAGATTTCTTGAGCAACTTTACTTCCAAATAACTGCTGTTCAGGTCAAAAATGTCACTGTCCAGAATCTGAAATTGAAAGTAATTATAGCATAACATTATTGTGACTTTGTCTGTGATGTAATATTTGAATGAACTCAGAACATTGCAATTCATGTAGCAGTCTAAGGTTTAACTGCTGCTAGCTAGAGGGTTTCCGTCAGTGGCGCAGTTTGAGTCATTGCGTTGATAGTGCATTACTATTGTGGATTTTCAGTGGCTCGGCGGCATTCACTTGCAGTGGTGTATGTCTAAAATTATTGTTAAGTGTTTTGAAAGAGCACATATTATTAAGAAGACAAATTATTGTCAATTCTCTCTCTGTTGGTGCATGAGTTTGGATAAGTTGCAGGTTGTTTTTGCTAGAATAAGTTTTTGAAAATATTATGAGCTGCAAAATTTTGACATAATTAATATCTGTAAGGTTTATTGTAAAACTATTGCTGACCTGAGGGAACTTCTTCCTGAGGTACAGTCTGTGTTTGTTGTTGTAGACAGTAGTACACACATGCAGGCCTCTCTGAAGAGCCACAGATATGAATGCGTGACCTAGAGCTGTGTGGCCAGATTGAACTAAGATGTTCTCTCCACGTCTTGCATCTGCCTTCAGCACCAGTGCATAATATGCCTAGACAAACAGGTTAACATCAAAACTAAATTGATACAAATCTAAGCGACTGAAACATATTAATTTAGGGCAACTATGAAATCTATCAAGTATGATTATGAATGAGATGAGGATGGCTTAACTTTCTTCTTTTGCTAGTGATAAGACTGATTTGATGGAGTGAACACTTTTGGACAGAATAAACAGTAGAAATCAGAATAAATAAACTTTTGAATTACAACCTAAAGCTACAATACTGCTGTTACTAGTGCCACCTTATAATGACTTAAAAGCATGTCACCGTCCCAGCAGTGAAACTACAGCTATATCTCTGATATTACATGATCCACTCACGAGAATATACTAGAGGAACAGTTGCAGCATCCTCCATGCTCCAGTAGTCAGGTACCAGCCATGTCAGGTGAGGTATTGTGGTCGCCTGGACAGAGCCTGGCCTCACCTCAGCCACACTTATCACCTTCTGTCCATCCACTGTGTGGCCACACATGTACACAACTACACTACATAGAGTACATGATCCACTCACCAGGGAAT
>PNEQ01054166.1:0-17616 GCA_003012365.1 Medauroidea extradentata | reverse complement strand
GCTGACATCAGAAAACTTTGTTCCTCTGGGTGAAATACAGTTCTCTGATGATGTAAATGCAGAAATTTCTAAGGTACGATATACTTGATTATGTTAAATATAGCTACATTATTTTTTAATATGGTTTTATCAAAATTGTCTTTTCCTTGCCGTACATTTAAACTCATTTGATCAATTGTTCTGACTTTCTTTAATTGTTTGAGGGTGCCATGTTTTCCATCAGCTGGCACCCTCTGTGGTTCTAAACTTGCCTTATGGCAGAACACCTATTATCTTTTACATTGGGCTAAATAATGACATGTGAAACTTATTGTAATATGTGTAATGGTTTTTATAATAGGGCCTATGTGTTAAACATTATGTATGATCTTTTATTTTTCAGTTGGATGAAAAAGAACATCTCCAATTTCTTTTTGGCGCAAGAAGTCACTATGTTGAAGCATGTCTACATATTTTGAAAAAATCTTCATTTAAATCAAAACCTTTGTTGGAACACTGTAGGTTTCTTCAACCAAGTGAGAGGACTTCTAAGCGCAGTTTCTCTTGTATCACCTCAGTAGCAAGAGCTCTGCCAGTTGATATTGACATTGAAACACTGTTGGATGAGTGGAAACTCCTCCAGCAAGAGAATGTAAGCAATACATATGGTCGTATTGATGATTATTGGGCAAATATTTTTAACCTCAAGAATAACTTGGGCTTAGACAAATATCCTAATGTTTCGTGTGTAGTGAAAGCTTCCTTGTGTCTTTCTCACGGTAGTGCAGATGTGGAGTGTAGCTTTTCTGTTTCCAGACAGTTTCTGACTGATGACAAAGGATCAGTGAGTGAGAGGATGCTTAATTCTGCATTGTGTGTGAAGAGTGTCATGAAAAATTACAAAATGAAGCCACAGTTGGTGCCAATGACGAAAGAATTGTTATCTTTAGCCCGGTGTGCTCATTCCAGCTACC
Source organism: Medauroidea extradentata (assembly GCA_003012365.1). Taxonomy (NCBI): domain Eukaryota; kingdom Metazoa; phylum Arthropoda; class Insecta; order Phasmatodea; family Phasmatidae; genus Medauroidea; species Medauroidea extradentata. Next base: position 16,663 of record PNEQ01054166.1, on the reverse strand, counting down.
AGGCACACTTGGAGGCTTAAAATAAGTTACGTGAAGAGGCCAGGATGAAAAAAGTAGAGGAAGAAGAAAGAATAAAAGCAGACGAAATGAAAAGAAAGGCCATGATTAGAGAAAAAGAAACACTTTCAGCTCAAGAACATAAGCTCAAGAGTTTGAGAAAAGAAGAAGAAGAGAAACACAAAACTGCTGACAAGTTGTTTGAAGAGACGAGTGTAAGATTGAAGAAGGCTATTGACAAAAAGAACATGAAGGAAATAGGGCTAGCTCAAGCTATGCTAGTGGGTCTTAGGTATGCTCGTAAGGAGGAAGCTGAAAAGAAACAGGCAGCTGACACTGTTCAACATAGTATTGAAAAGAGGAAATCAAAAATGATTTCTGATTATTTCTCCAAGAAGCCTAAAACTATTTAAAATATTTTTTAATCTAGTGATTGATTATTACTATTCAGAATAATTTATTTATTTACTCAGTTGTGGTAAAAAATCTGTAACTTTTATTTTTTTTTTAACTTTTACTGCAATTAGATTCTACCGTGATTGTAGTGGCGACTAATTGAAGATGAATGCAGTGATAAACTGGGTAAGAAAATCAAGTACTTTTTCTTGCAATTGTTTATGTTTGTTGCAATATTTATAGTTGAGATCATTTAATCTAAACAATCTAGAATAAAAGAATTCTTGGTAGGGAAAATTCACAACATACGTCTGTAACATGTTTCAACTCTGCTTGACAACTCATAATTTTGTTCTTTAATTTAGTGTACTGGCATTTTGTGCTGGGAAATGTTTGTGTTGGGGTCACTTTTTTTACTTTTTTTTTCACAGAAATGTCACTTTTTACAGTTTTCTGGTTATTTATCTCACTTTTTTGGACCTCCTCTACTACTTTGAGGCCTGTAATTATTACTGAATAAGTTTTGTTTACCAGCAAATAACGTAACCACATATTCCAAAGCTGGTTTTGAACACACAATAATTTTATGAACAGCGTTATAAGTGACCATACTTGTGTATGAAAATGAAATGTAGGGATCTTTTAACTATCATTTTGTTAACTTCAGAGCTGACAAACTACCACAATATTATTGCTGCCTACGAGTTAAACTTGGTGGAATTTATTTTAGGTATAGACTATGTGAACATTCGTTCTCTTTAGTGAAATGCATATTTGGCTTGTTTTTATAAGCAGTGTAGTTATTGCCTGTCTATCTGTGAGTCAAAAAAAAAATATGTAGGGAGGGTGGGGAAAGAGTTATAATATTGAAAGAAAAGTTACTAAAACTTCAATATTCTTGAAAGAAATTTTGAAACAGAAAGAAAAGTTACTAAAACTTCAATATTCTTGAAAGAAATTTTGAAACAATACAAAATCATAACACAAAAAATTATTAAATTAAGAATATTTTGAAGGAATACGTAAACTGAATTTGATTATTGTGTTCAGGTACAAAGGGAAGTAGAATACTATGAAAAAAATAAGGCAAATGCTTCATGTACATTTTGTTTGTAAAAAATATTTGTAATTTACAAAAAAAAATTTTATGCTACACCAGTTGCATAATTTTACTTTCATCTTCAAATTTTGTTTGTAACTGATTTGTAATGTGTACTTACTTAGCATCTGAGGCAGTTGATTATAATAATGAAAACCTGCAAACTATTTCCATCAAAGTGTAACTATAATTAGTTACTTGATGTTAAATTTTTCAAAGCCATTCCTCTCTGTTAGTTTTTTTCTTTTTGCAGAAAAATTCAAGTTTATTTGTATTAACTGAGCTATATGCAGGCTGTATAATATGTGTCTGTATGTGTGTATACATTGTTTGTAGAGAGCCAGTGTGTTGTGGTGTCTTGTTATGAATGCTTTTCATGTTATATACTGTACATGTGTTCAGGAATGTGAAGAAAAAGTATCAGGTGATGAGATTCACATCCTCAGTTAACATGGACTTCAGCAAGTGGTCTCAGGTGAAGATGGAACGAGAGAACAACATGAGAGAGTTTAAGGGCAATGATGAGGAAATTCCAAAGTGAGTCTTTGTCATACATATTAACAGGAGGGTATAATCAGGCTTTAAAAAATTGAATGAAATAAGTTACTTAAAATTAATTAATTATTTGTTTTAACATTGTTAAAAAATAATATTAGCAAAACTTGTGTTTCATTATAAACTATTCCAATTTTTTTCCATTATCCCTGGGAATGATGACTAGTTAGGTTTACTTTCATGGTGACTACTGTCCATTTGTTTTCTATACTGATTTGCTTGTAACCTGTCTGTTAAACTAATCACCTTCAGTCACATCTCAACAGTGTCTCACGTTTACTGTTTCATTTGGTGGCACAGGGCGTGGTTTGATTTTGATTAGTAACATTATAAACATTGTTTTTTTTAATGAGGTGGTAAATTTTGTTTCTGTTCGTTTGACAGTTGCAATCATTAATTTGTTTGAATATACATAATTGTCTAATATTTTCTTTACCTCTAGTAAAATGGGCAAGATTAAATTATTTAAAAGCTCTGAACATAAGAATACTAGTCCCTGGTCTCTCTTGCATCTAAAGTGGGATGAATGGGAATGTTTTTTAAATTTGTATCATGGTTGTTATGTGTCTGCATAAATATGTAAGGTTTTTTTTTTTTTTTTTTATTATTAAAAAGATATAGTTGCCTAATTCTTCATTAAAGTTATCAAAGATGTAGTTATTATTTTAAAACTGTCATAGTTCACACACAATACTACGTTTTTCTACAAGTTACTATACCACAAAAATCAGTAAGTAAAAATTTTAAAAATTGGTAAGTTTTTTTTAAGTATAAAATTATTTTATTTTGTGGTTTATATAGTAGATCTTGTAGCCTATAACATTGTTATTCACTGTGAGTTTTTTCAGTTTGTATGTCAGTTGGTTTTAGTGTCGTACATAAAACCATAATATGTAAATTTTGACATTTATGAGCCATTACGCGAAAACTATGAGATATAGGAAAATTTCATAAGAGCAAAATTTAGTCCTAATTTATGTAAACTTAGAAAAAAAATCTGGTACAATCACAAAAATAAGACGGTGAAATTTGCTGTAGACCCACCGTGCCCTTAACAATTTCTTCACTCCTTGTAGGCTAGGCATTGAATTGTAACATAAGTCAGTTACACAAATTTTTAAACTGAAATACAGCCATCCTGAATTAGTATAAATGAAACCAAATTTTTTAGTTTTCTAAGTTTCTACAGATTAGACAATTTAAGTTGGCACACACAATCCAAAAGTAAAATTATTTTTTTTGTGTTTTTGTTTGGTTGCTTTACGCTACAATTTAAAATCCTTATAGAGATAATGTTTAATACAATGCATTGTTGTATGAACATGCATACACAAAGTGTAATTTAATTAATTGGCAAATGATTTAAAGGTATAGTTATAAACTGAATTTTTATATTTTAGACTGCTAGTTTTTTTATTACTTTTTAACCACAGGAAAGCAAACCATTTTTAAACTAGTGAACGTCTTTATTTTAGCTTTATTTGTGTACAAATAAATTTTACAATATTTCAGTGCACAGAGATAGCAGAATATATTGTGAAATTGCGATGTAGGGCACATAACTGAGTAAAGTGGCACAACAGTAACACATTGGACTCGTATTCGGGAGGAATCTGGTTCAATTCCCAGCTCCGGCTATCCTGATCACGGTTTTCCATGGTTTACTGAGATAGCACTGGGCGAATGCTGGGATAGTTTCTTCAACAGATGCCGTGATAGAATCCTTTCTTAGTTGCTGTTTTTTTGTGTAAAGTTGTGTGTAATAGTCTATAACGACTTTGACGTTAATGAGAGGTAAGGCCCAGTAAGTAAATATAACACATTCTTAAACCCTAGATTCAGGTTTGTTTGCTGGCACTACAGTTATTAACTACTATACAATAAAATGCTTAATTTTTCTGAGTTTGCAACACATAATTATGCTTTTGTTACAGAGGTTATGTTTTATTGCTCAAAATTACATCCTGCTGTATTTGTTAACTGGTCTGATTAAATATGTAACCAGTACATCTTCTTGTGTAAGTTAACCATTGATTACCCTTAGTTAAACAGCAGTTTTATACTAACCATAACTTTAGAAACAAAATATTAAGGGGACCGTAATTTTTTTTTTTTTTCATTTGTACAGTTTTCTGTTTTATAGACTGTCTGTTTAGAGCAGGTTTTACAGTAGCATCATTATAAATGTTTGAACGAAGAAACATATAATATGAAAGTTTGTCACTGAGGCATCGTATGTTAAGAAATAAACTTATTTCATTATTTCGGTTTCTTACTCTGTATTTGCCAGCAGAATGTGATTAATTTATGCAGTTTGTATGTTAACGTGCAGAACAGGTATGTGAAGAAATTTATTACTCCTTTTTATGTGCCATGTTTGTAGATATGGAGCAGGCAGTGAGTTTGGACGAGATGCTCGTGAAGAAGCACGTAGAAAGAAGTACGGCATTGTGAGCAAAAAATACCGGCCAGAGGACCAGCCATGGATCCTCAAGGTCGGTGGGAAGACTGGTAAAAAGTGAGTTGTATGTTGCATTGCTGCATTGAGTCTGTTCCTCTTCATCACTATTCACTCCGTCATGTTGCATTTTACTTGCTTGACTACCAAAGTTGCAATATTTCTTATACAAGCGTCAACACATTTGTTATGTGACGTAACCCAACCCTAAAAACTGTACATATACAGTGATATTTACCTATATTTCACATTCATTAGGTTCAGGATACTAATAAAAATTCCTATATCAACGGAGGCCTACTGGTAATAATTTTAATACTCTGGTTTCGGCATCTTTCGCTGTCACACAACCCTGTATAGGCTCATTAAAGTATTGGACTTTGTCTGTGTTGGTTGTACAGTTCTCTACATGATGATGTAAATTGTGATTGTTTAGTGCTAGTTGGGAAGGTTTTCTTAAAACAACTGCTAACCATGAACAGGGCAAATTTGAGTCTCCGGATGCTATAATTTTGTAACTGTACCAAACACTGTACAACTCTTACACATTACATAAATACATAGTAACCTCCCGCAAATGAAATATTTTTCAGTTCCGTAGTTTACGTACAAGTGCATGTTAAAGTAGCAATTTGACTATTTTTGCTACTTACCCAAAGTAAAAACTATTGAAACAATACAAATGAAATAATTTAGAATGTACCAATGCAGCATTTTCAAACAGTATTGTGTCTATTTAGACATTTTATTTACAGCGGAGCATATGTACTTGCGCTTCGTTTTGTAAACAGGAACACTCATAGTCAGTGGCGGCCGGTCAATGTTTTGAGCTCAGTGCTCTGAATATAATGTCCTTCACACCCTCCCCCACTAAATCGCTATACTTTCTTTCCCTGCTAATAATCATATTTTTAACTCAAAGGTATAGGACTTTTGCTTTACATGTATTGAGAAATTGCAGTGCGTTTCATGGCAAGCAGTAATGTAGCCAATAAAGTGTGTTATAAAAAACTTTCAACCTAAAGATGTTATCTACAATGTATAGGTACTCGTTAAATATACAAGCAATGAATACCACTAACGGCAAGTTAGTATACTACAATCTCAGTTACTGTAACATTTGTTCTTACTGCGTTCCCTCTGTGTTTCCTCACGATTAATGTGAACCCGACTCATAGATAAAATGCCAACAATAGCCTATCACATGTGAGACGTCTTAAGACTACATTAGAGTTCGGCTTGTCTAAATGCAGACGCAATTTTATAACACGCGCGAAGTAGGCCTACGCATATCTTCAGCCCCGCATCGGCATATTATCATTTTGATACGGTTAAATAAATATTCCCCAAATTATAAGTTAATAACTCCTTCAATTACGAAAACTAGACGTTTCATGAGCTTATCCACTCTGCGCAGCTCTTTTTATTATCAGCTAGGCCTTAGATCTACGATATTTGTGATTACAATTAAGAAACACGTAAATAAATGTGTGCAGTTCGTACCACGTCCATTCGGAAAACAAACTTGCCACTAATAAACCACGGACACAAACCTTACAATAAGTTTCCACCTATGCTCAAGCAACACAGAATTTTCACAAAAATTAATCAATATTGTAAAATTCGACTTACCAAATTATCCCATCATAAAACGTCGGTAATGTATCCATTGTGCCAAAGACTAACAACATAGATTCTACTGCAGTTCGTTATTTATGCACAGTATCACGTCACTGACGCCCACAACTTACAATAATAATATATAGTAACGTACTATTCATAAAAGTTATTCTAAGTCAGCTACACATCCATGCGACACCGAAAATTACTTTGTGTACAAGTCTGCAATGTACAAACACGTGCGCGACGCGAGCGGCCATCATTGTCAACGCGCTAACGTAACTGTCGCGCGCTTGCGCAGTAGGCAGCAGGGCTACTCTGCTCATTGCACGGAGCAGGTGTTGATAAAGGCGAGGTTCCCACATCTCTCTACGCCACTGGCTAGGACAAGGGGTAGGAAAGGGGAGTGACAACCGTGCGCTAGTCCGCGGGAGCACCGAGCCAGGTTTACACCATAGAAAAGGGTGGCTTACACGAGCGAAATTACTTGAGAAAATTCCGTCCGCCTATAAAACTTAGCGCAAAGCAGTCGATCTCTTATAAAGAAAAGTAAGAAGTATAAATTGTGTCACATTACCTGAAATTTAATAAAATTAAGTACACAATAACTTTGTAAAAGTTTACTCAGTGCTACAGCACGAGAGCACGGCCTTACGCACCGCCACTGCTCATAGTTACAGTGCAAGGGGTTTGGGATAATATGTAAATAAAAGATGTCTTGGTTGAAGCGTGCAGCGAGCCAAGGCGACAGAGCATAAATATGAGCGTGGCTGGCAAGAACCCGGCAATATTCTGGCAATCGGCATGACGAAACCTCATCTGCATTTAGACTACCCTCCTCCCCCTCTCCACTACTGTCTAGCAGCGACTTCATCCCTCTCTTTACCACAACTACGGCCAACACCTTGCTAAAGGACTAGTGCACAGTTACGTTCTTCTCCTGGAACTTTAGTTCGCGAGTCCATGTCACTGCTGCTGGGCTGGAACTAAAGTTCGCCCAGTCGCCGATGAACACACTGGCATTTCACCTGGACTTGGCAATAACACAGTTTACGCTCCCATCTGTGCACAGTGTACTATTTGCGTGTAAATAGGGTGACTACAAACTACCATAATGTAGTATATGGTACTCTTTATCAATTACTACATTATAATTTTACAATTGGGTTTTTTTTTTCACTCGGCGGAACTAGAAGAGTAAGGACAAGAGAAATAAATGCTATCTGCACCTTCCATCCAACAAGCTTGTCAGGAAGAAAACAAGTACGACTGAATAATTATTATGTAAACAAAGAAAAGGTAGGAAATGGCAGCTAGGCTACTAATTACTAAAACATATAGACAGAGATGCACAAATACTTGCAGGTGGGGGAGCTCAAAACACAGATGTACAACACATTTTTCGTGCGGTCGCAGCATTTTGCTAGCCAGGCTATCTTCCTTGGGTGGCGAGTGATTGCATACTGTAGTATGACGGGCTGTAAGTTTGTGGCAGGAAATTTGAATGTTATCGGATGTTGAGGTCTTGTGGTTGTCTGGATTTTGTAATAAACTGACTGTCTAGCTCCCAGCATCTCAATTCTGCGCTGTTGTCTGAAGGTGGTAGGGTTCTTACCACTCTGGTGTTGTGATAGGCATCAAAAGAGAATTTGTGGGTGTTTGCATGTGCAGCAACTTACGTTTATCTTGAAGGTTTAGGTTGGAACTGGCCATTGCATTACAAGTTCCAGCCTAAACCTTCAAGATAAACCAGTTGCTACACATGCAGCCTCCCACAAACTCTCTTTTAATGCCTGTTATAACACCACAGTGGTGAGACCCTTACCACCTTCAGGCAATAGTGCTGAACTGAGGTGCTGGGAACTAGCCCATATCGCAAAATCCTTACAACCACCTAGCCTCAACATCCGATAACTTTAAATTTCCTACCACACGCTAGTTCATCTTACGGCCACTAGGTGTGCTAGTTACCAAACACCGCTTACCGCCCACCATACTGCAGTGAACATTCACTCGCCGCCCGAGGAAGCTGGCCTAGCCAGCGAAATGTAGCGACCGCGCAATAAATGTGTTGTCCATCTCCGTTTTGTATTCCCCCACATGCAAATACTGATTCGTTAGTACTTGTGCCTCTTTGTCTACGTGTTTTAGTAATTTTTGAATAATTGTTATAAAAATGTCGAAAGTGACGTAGTTTACACTTTTCGAAGATATCATTTAATTTTATTAGAGAAATGTTGAAGTGCGCGCACAGTTATCTGTCTTTTTTCCTTTCTTTACACTTTTAAAAAGTGTACATTGTCTTTTACTGTGACAAGACGTCGGGGCGGCAAGGGGGCACTTACTACTCCAATATTTTGGAGAGAAAAAATTTTGCACACAATATTGTTTGTTTTTTTATACATAATACTCATTCCCTTTTGCTGTAATAACTTGGCAGAAAACAACTTAAATAGCACCATTTTGCACCTTGAAATCCATTTTTTCCTGGGGAAGGCCTCCCAGACCCTCCCTCCTTTTATTGGCTAGTGTCTTTATTGCTCCCCTAATGGAAATGCTGAATCCCGCCCATGTCTCAAGCCGAAAGAACGTGTTGGAGCCATCCCAGCGGCCGAAGGATTGAGGGTACTGGGCTACAAGGGAGGGGGGGCAGACAGCTGGAGGTGGTGTAGCTACAGCAGATAACAAAAGTGTGCTTCACACTGTCACGAAACTTGCCGCAAGCCTTCTTCATATGATGTTGCTGAACTTGTTTTCTTCTGATAAAAATCATGATTTTTAATAAAACATTTTTGCAAATTTTTTGTTGGTTCCTTGAGAAGACCGCATTATAAATGATTTCTCTCTATTACAATGATCGCTACTATGGGACTCTACTGTATTCTTCTGGATCTGGAAATCTCAAAGTATTGTATAATTTTACTCGTTTTTGTATTGCCCTATGTGACAAAGAATTTTAAATGTTATTCATTATTTAGATGACAATCTGGAAGCCAGTTCATCAGATAGCGATTTGGACAGTGTTAAGTAATTTTCTGATGATGTTAGGTGGGCGTCTTCATTTATTTAATTACGTAGGGTATATTATAGGGCAGAAAAATATTATGATTCAATGGGGTGGCTAGGGGATTTTTGTACTTGAGAAGGTTTCGGTCCGCACATACCGTTCCTGTGGGAAAAGTTTAGCTAAGGCGTCTGACCTCACTATGTAGAGGCGTGACATTGACAACTGATAGCTCGACAAACATGTGGGCTCAGCAGCTTGTTACACACACAGCCAATACTGTTCAAGCGCATGAACACTCGGAGTTATACAATCTTCAACCTTAGAATGGATATAGTGTAGTATGCTAATTTTATTTATTTTTAAATATAAATGTGGTACATATTGGTGTTACACGCTACGTGTCCATATTGTTAGTCTTGTTTGTCAAAGTTCTGGCTTCGACTAGAACTAGAGGAACACAGATGTCTAGGGTAGCCAGTGGTTTTGCCAAAATGTGCAGTTTTCATGAAGATTCTCCTGTAGCTGTAGAAACTTTTATGTTGTAAATACCAATGAATGTAGCTACATTATATACATATGTGAATGTGTATTACTACAGCAGGCTGAATAATGTTTATATTAGGTTCCGTGGTATTCGGGAAGGTGGTGTAACTGAGAATGCTGCCTATTACGTATTTACTCATTCTCCAGATGGAGGTATTGATGCTTTCCCATTGACAGAGTGGTACAACTTCCAGCCCATCCAGAGGTACAAAGCCCTTACAGCAGAAGAAGCTGAGGAAGAGTTTGGACGGTAAGTTACTTAACATTTGATTTTATAACATGCTTGAATTAAAATTAACTGTTTTGTGACTTTTCAAAAAGTAGTAGTATGTTTCATGTTACTTCTGTCATTATTTGGAACTTCTGTGTGCTGGACATATGTAGTACTGTGTAATCTGTTAGAAGCCATAAGCTGGTTCCAAACTTAACACCATCCGAAAAAATATGCCACTGACGGAATGAAAGATGAATTTTGAATGACTTCGTATCATCTGAGAGCACACAAAAAAGTTATTGATTAGGCATTCAATTTAGACACACATCAGTAAGAGGAGAGTTTGCCGCAAGTGGAAGGATGGAAGATGTTTGATAGCTTAACTGAAGCTGTGGTAGGGGTTATATTGCTCATAAAGGATGAAAGAAGGTGTATTTGTAAAGGACATGATGTCGATGGAGAAAACAAAGTGTTTATAAAAAAGACAAAAGAAGGAATTTGGTTCAACTTGTGAATGCAGAGGCTACCCATGAAATCACATAAGATGGAATTCATATGGACTCATATAACATCGTTTAGCGAATTATTAACGTAGCAAAATGTTCTTTAGAACTAAATGAAAGTTAGGTTGTGCCAGATGTCCTTAAGAAAATGTATGTATTTTTTTACCTACTCTTATACAAAAATATATTGTGTTTATTTCAATTAAATCCCCTCGCTTTGTAATGAAATCTTGGTTACTGATGCATAAAATATTATCTTCATGCCACATTTCTTTCTGCTTTGTTAAATACTGTAATTTTCTCTGCAAAAAAGGTAAGTCATAAAATGAGGAATATAGAACAGAACATTTCATGCTACACATGTGGTTTGATAAGCATCAGCATCAGCCCACATGGTATACCATCTCATAAGATTAACCTCAAGGTTGAGGTACCAGTTAAGTTTCTACGAAACATTAAGAGGAATCTTCACCAGTTTTAAATTTCCACGTTTGATGCGTGGGAACAGCAAAGCGTTACGAGCCAAAGATTACCATGTTCGACGGGAAGCATGTCGCTTCTGTTCACAATGTGCTATATTGACGTGTAAGGTTTTTGCTGTCTTAATCCTACAAGACTTAAAGTGATGACCGCAAATTTTTTATTTTTGGATAGTGTGAACTAAAGGCCAATGCATGACTCTCGCTTTGCACTTTACTGGCTCAGGTGGTATTTTCAGAGTTACAGCAGTATAAAATAAAACTTTTTTAGCAGTTTCAGAGGCCCAAAAATGATGTTTCTAACAAGTGAGCTGAATTTTTAAAACATAGGAGCATGTTTCTAGTGTGTGTTGTTTTTGTAGCTACACATAATATGAATAAGTTATGTAGTTTCACGTGAAGTGAAACTGTCAATGTGCAGACCTGCCAACCTTTCCAATTTTTCCGGAAGTCTTCCGAATATTAACTGCCCTTTACGATTTTCCGAAAGTCTGTGAATTCTCCCGATTTTTTGAAAAATATTAATTTTTTCGATAAATCAATACTACATTCATATCTTTCGATATATTGCGTTGTGACGATCGATTGTGTGTTTCGATTACACAGTTGTACAGCGAGTGGCGTTATTGCTTTTTCAACAGTTAGTGAAGAAAGTTTTGCTGTGTGGGTTTATTGCTAACGGACTGTTTTTTTTTCCAGTATGAAAGCATTTCTGGTTTTGGTTTACGATATACCAAATTATTACGTATTAAAACGGGCGAAGTAGTTAGCATAATATGAGTTTCCGTCACCTAATTTAGGCCTTATTTCAGGTTATGAATTGCAAACTGTCTGTGTTACGTTTTCAAAAATGAGTAGGCCTACCAGTACGAAGAAACAATATTATTACCAGACATTCCATGATACCTACAGTACAGAGTTTCAGTGTATTGTGAAGTTCGACAAAGGGGAAACGTTTGGCTTTTGTAAGGTATGCAGATGCAACATTAACATGTCACATGGTGGCAAAAGTGACATTAGCGTACATATCAAAAATGCGAAGCATGTTTCTCTTGTAAAATGCCAAGAAAATAACCAAAAACTTTCAAGAGATTTTTTGTTAAACTTGGGAGTGCAGATCTAGGTGTCACACGAGCAGCAGTGTGTTTGTTTACTTTTTTTTTTTTATTATTATTATTATTATTATTATTATTATAGAACACAACATTCCTCTAGCAGCCGCAGATCATGCAAGTGCGCTTGTGAAAAAATGTTTCCAGGCTCTTAAATCGCAAAGAAATATGGATGAGTGCGAACCAAAACTTCTGTAATTGTGAAAGAAATGGCTTCGGAGTAGTGCAGTGCTTAAAGAATGTGCCGTTTTCAGTTGTGACTGATGGTAGCAATGATATCAGTTTTAGCCAAAATTTGTGGTGGTGATGGCATTTTGAAGTACGATAGAATTTGTAGAATAATGCTGTCAATACGTTTCATTCCACACAGCAACACGGATTGCGAGAGAATTTTTAGCTTGGTGAAGTAGAACAGAACTCAGTTTAGAGCCTCCATGTCCAGTGACACATTAGAATCACTTTCCATTTTAAAAACCATAAAGTCAAATTTGTGCTACGAACGAAATTTTAGTGCGGAGTTCTTAAAGAGAGCAAAGAAGGCAACAGTTGCATCTTTGATGTTACCTACAGTGTTTCACCTCCGCTTAGAATTTTTTTTTTAATATTCAAACAGTGCAAATTCCTAAAATTCACAATGTTCAACTAAATTTTATGTCAGTTTTTAGGCAGACTTTTTATTGGAACCCAATGTTGCTTTATTAAGGTGTGTTTTTCTATAAAATATTGTGCCGAACTTCTAGTATCACAGGTAACAGGTAACTAAACATACTTATACACATACATTTTATGCATGGCTTGTTGGGTAGTTTGTATAATTTTGATGTATTTTAGTGCAGAAAATATGCGATGTACAGGTAATTTGTTTATTTATTTGACATGATTTGTCGTGTGAGTTTCACGCAAAATTTTAACTTTTTGTAAATGTCTTCCTAATCGTTATATTAAAAAGTTATCAGGTATGCAATGTGCCATGCCCATGGTATATATGTAATTTAAATGAAGATATGCATACAATACTTACTAAACATTAACTTAATAATGAAGTGAAATGACTACAATACTGTATACCATATTTATGCGAAAATAATTTGACTCTGAATATAATTCGACCCGTTACTTTAAATAAAAAAAACTTTTTGGTTGAATATAAGCAAAAAATTAATTTAATTAATTAGAAAATACATTAAATAACAATACAATACCTAGTTCTTTTGTGTCCAGTGGTATTGCTTGGCATTATCAAAATACACATTTTCGTCCGCATTGCTCATTTGCCCAAGCAAATTTTTTTTTCTCTCAATTTTATAACATTATGCTGGAGCGTCCCTCCAAAGTCTGAAGGCATCTTTTGAGCTATAGATGTACAATGCCTAAAAAAACCACATTACATCATTTGCACACACCAGCTGACACTAGCTTTAAATTCCTTGGCTGGAATGTTCAGCTTTCGACTTTGGCAAGTTCCCGAGCCTTCAACGTAATAACATCACACTTTTTCTTTATGAACATAACCACTCGATTTTCAATTTCTTGAAGTCTGTCTTTCTTTGGCCCTCAGAAGGATTTTCGCGAATTTTTGCATTTTTCAGTCGCTGCAAATCAGCAATTCCTTCGTTTGCTTCGCTGATGCCGTACTCCCGCGCTGCCTCACAAAATTGTTCGTTCACAGTGCGTAATTTGCAACAAAGATTTTGAAGTTTGCATCAAAACTACACTGCAAACCTTTCGACGTCATTTTTGGTATAGTGCCTCGCCTTTCTACCGAATCCATTATGTATACAACCCTACAGCTATATTGACTCTGAAATCACGATAACAGCATAAAATAAACAAAGCAACATGTTGATGCTGGAGATACTAGTAAAGATGCATCTAAAGCACGCTGACTGCTAGCGCCACAGTTTACAATTCATGGCCGCGGCCATAGTGTATACTGGTGTTCCGTTTCAAAAACTTTGACTCTCCATGCTGTTTCAAAAACATAATTTCAGTGACAATTTCATATGTCCGTGATTATACGTACAGTAGTTCGACCCCCGTATTTTAATTTCTCAAATTTGGAAAAAACTAATGAACTATTTTCGGGTAAATACGGTAATATATTGAGATAGGTCATTAGAAAGTAACTTGTAAACTGACCTACAAAAATTTGTGACAGACTATTTTTTAATTGTTCCAAATTATCACAATTGTTTGTGCTGGTGCTGCCCTCATAATAGAAGGTGCAATAACTAACTGTTCTCAATTTAGTCTATTTCAGTTTCCCTAGCATAGCCGGCCAAAAACTAGTGTCGAGCATAAAAGCACAGTAATACTGATGTCACTTTAATGGCCGCAACTCTTTTTTTATATGTGTGACAGGTTTAATACCTATTGATGAATTGAATGAGGAACAGGTAGATTTTTTATTCTGTCTATAAATGACAAACATCCTAATTTCATAGTCTAACTCTGTGTAGAAATGAAAATGTGTAGTTATAACATTGAATTGTTGGTTCCATGACAGATGTTAAAATAAGTAAAACATTTCACAACATTCAAAGTGTCATCTTAACATGCATTTGGATAGTATTTTATTGACATGTAAATAAAATGACTGAAATGTATGTATTTTTGTCACAATACTTGTTATTCTCTTGTTTTTGATACTATTTTGGGGCTATTCATGATCTACAGCCGTAACAAGAACTGGAATTTGTTTTCGCTGATGATGAGGAAGCGATTGAATGGAGGGGAGGAGGTGGAAGGCGAAGAGCCAGAGGAAGGGAAGGGAAAGAAGTCATCAGTGAAGAAGAAAGGTATGACAAACATTAATAAACCATTTTCTGCCAATTCTGGATAAATTTACCTTTCTACATTAATGTTAGGGTATTGATACCCTGTCTAAGGTTCACAACAGGGTGATACTTATAAGTGTTTGTCAAAAACGTGTAAACTCATGTTGGTTTAATGTTTTAAGGAGTTGTTAGTTATACTCTGTGTTGCAATATTCGTTTTGATTTTGTACAGTAGCGATGCCTTGTGTTGTGTTTGCAGAATGTGTAACTAATTGTAGCTTGCAGTAGTGATACCTAGTTAAGTTTTTTACAAAAGTTGTTAATGTTAATTTTGAAATACAGTGAAACCCACCTAAGAAGTTCTTCATTTAAGAAGTTTCCTGCTAAATAGGCTCTAAATTTAATAATCTTGTCTAAAAATACATGTTTAATTTAACCCTTTTAAGAGGTTTTTGTGGTTCATAAGTATTACGGTATTTCTTTCTGCCTAATCACAAAAGTCTTAGCAGGGTTTTTCTGTACCTTAAATTTTTTAAATTGTTGCTTACTTAGTATTATTTTATAGGTATTTGTCGTGTTGCCCACTTACAGAACTTAAGATCTCAGATATGGATGACTGGGTGGACTCTGATGATGACTCTGGATCCAACTCAGATTCTGAGGACGAGAAGCAAGACAAAGAAGAAAATGCAAACAAAAACAAGAAGGGGGCAAAGAAAGGTAAATATATAATTTTATATATGTTTATATATATATATATATATTTTTTTTTTTACAATATTAATGCTTAGTAATGTATTTGTCTTGCACTGCATAGGAATACTGTACCTGTATCTAATAAACATTCCAATGGTGACTGCCGTCTCAGTGCTGAAAACATTTTGGTTGAGGGATCTCGTCTCATCAAGAGGCATAATGTAAAGATTGTACATCCCCTCTTCCCCTTCCAGTCAAAGAGGTAGATACCTTATTTAAGCGAGTCTAAGACGCCATTGAGTCTAAGATGCAACCCATTTTTAGAGCTACAAATGCAAAAAAAAAAGTTTATATGTGAATGTAAGACGGACTCTGGCCTTTCTTTTCAAAACAAGTCCGACCTTGCTGTCATGTGAACTGTTGCTTGTCGCCCCACCAGCCCAAAGCTACACACAGGGATGTTGTTTAAAGAAGTGTCTGCTGCTTCGCCTCCACCTCCCCCTCCCCAATAACTGTCTGATAGTCATGTGCAGCTTGCGTCCTGTCTCGCCACAGCAGATCCACGTGTTTATCTTCCTCCCTCCCCTTCAAGGTCCCTGCACCTCCCTTCAAGGTAAATGCACCTTTGATACTGTGTATGACAGAAGATCCGGAAGGGAATGGGGAGATAGAAACTGCACTTTTTTCCCATAAAAAAGGACGAGCACGTCTCTCATTTCATTAAAGAAGCAAAAATTACAACAACCCCGCTGTACTTTTTCCCATAAAAAAGACGAAAAGAACAAACACATATCTCATTCCATAAAAGAAGCAAAAATGAAAGAACCCAGTGTTATCTAGAAACACGTCTCACTCAGTTACAACTTGCCGCTTAAACTTTCTATCGTATGATTTTCTACTAGTGCTCTCCATATTGCATACGTACAGCTAATCACAAGAAATTGCCATTAAACACTGTTCGCAACCGAAACACAACTACTTGCTTCCCGACGCCATGATGATCGAATGAACTTCTCTTGTTTTCAATATGGCGGGCAGGCACCAAGTTCAAATCACAGTCAATGTAACAACAGTACAAGTACACAGATTGGGTACAAACATTCCGCCCACCGAAAATAACTATTTTCTTACTAAAGTCCACACTTTCAATAATGACAACTAGTCCTATAAAAATGTTTTGTTACACAGGATTAATATATACACACAA
>PNEQ01054165.1:5723-17716 GCA_003012365.1 Medauroidea extradentata | reverse complement strand
TGGGAGGGGTGGGGTTACGGGTTCGTATCCCGTGCAAGACTTTGCGATGGGAATTACTATGACATCATACAAGCGTATTGCGCGCGCTCTTTACACTGTTATTGAGTACGCTAGCTGTTAAATGCCGGGCAGCTGTTTTGCGGTGGAAGCCGCAGCCGGGCAGCTGTTTTATAGAGAAATAAAGATGAATTAAAAAAAGTACGCTTAGCGCAGTGGGCTGGACAAATCTGTTTGTATTTGATGTTTAAAAGATAAACAGTGAATATAGTATCACCATCAATTAACACGTAACTAAAAGTTAGTTACTCTTTTCTATAGTACACGCGGGCGAAACCGCAAAGGGACAGCTTGTATATAATAGTTACCTTACTGTACAGAGTTTGATGAAATTCTGAAAACTGGTTCATCAGCTATCTTGTGTTATCAAAACATATTTAAATAGCCACCATTTTGTAAATAGAAACATGGTATGACAATATACATGAAAGTCAAGTCGGCTTAGGCCGCGGTGGTAGAGGGGTCAGACCCCTCGCCTCCCACCAAGGCGATACGGGTTCGATTCCCGGTCGTTCCCCGGATGATGCCGCTGGTCGGTGAGTTTACACGGGGATCTCCCGTTTCCTCCGCCTATTCATTCCGGCGCTGCTCCATACTCACCTCATGTCACCCCTCACCAGCGATAAAGACCTCCTCGATGTTAAGCGCTGACCAAAACCTCTTCACTCACTCACTCAAGTCGACTTACTAAGAAGGCCTACTATATGCGTATTGGTATACGGGTGTAAACGATTCTAGGGAGGGGGGGGGACACATACACACGGACGAGAAGGTGATCTCATAAGCTTACTTTTTTCCCTTTAGAAAGTATGCAAAAAAATTAAAAAAACAATAATGTGTACCTGCGAAAAAAATTTCACACTAAAATTTCAATTTTTGACTTTAAAATTCATGATTCAAAGTTCAAATTTTTTAAGTCTTTTATATTAATAATTTCCTGCTTATGTTATCAAATTTCACGATTTTCACAAAAAAAACATTTTTTGCACAAAATTATTAATAATTTAGTAAACACAAACAATTGCTCGTAAAATCATTGAAAATCACTTAAAATTTTCAAAAATATATTTTAAAAAATTAGACAGTCTAGTTTGAAGACTTTCAAGGTGACCAAAAAAATCAGATTAATTTACGATATCCCAAAGTCATACAATCTTAAGCAAATATTTTGAAATTTAAAAAAACTTAACACACATACCAGAATTTTTAAAATTTTTGTAAATAAAGAATACTCTCCATAACCGCTATTGATGTCATGGTCCCACCCATTGTAAAATTCAAAATCATAAACGTTGCAAGTTGGCTTTCGACGGCGGACTCCAACACAATTAATGTAAGTGTCCCTGCCGATCAATAACATTGATTTAAACAGTTCTACCTCGATCTAGCTCAGCGGGTATGGTTAAATAATACAGCGAATATTGAGATGATAAGTTACTTGATACGGCGGCAAATGGCCCTAGCTCACCATGGAACAGAAAATACCAGGTCACTGATCCGCTATTAAGTCTAGTCACACAACCCTAGACAATAGTTTTAGCCTAAGTTTTAAACAAAATTGTTTCCAGTGTTACGAACTTCTGAGGCACAATCTCTGACGCCGGAACCTCGTTCATTTAACTGCGGCGCAAGAGATCACGCGTAACGAATTAGTAATTCTGGATAAATATTTACTCATAAAGTTTGCAAATACCATTACCTAGGATTGTCATTGAGTATTTTATCCATGTTGGTTTCGAAAAAAGCGTAGAAATCAATCTACTTTTCAGCGTTTATTTATCTACTACGCACTCTTAGGGGCGCGGCCTACCGCAATTTTCATCGCCATTTTTTTTTAATTCGTACCAAATATTTTTTTCTTATTTTAGACACAAAATGTGACTAAATTTGGCTCTTATGAAATTTATTATCTCTCATAATTTTCGCGTAATGGCTTGTTAAAGTCATATTTTGCACGTTTCCGTTTTAAGGACTACACTAAAACCAACTGATATACCAAACTAAAAAAAAAAAAAAAAAAAATCACAGTGGATAAATACATTGCAAGCTACAATGTCATGCTCATAGAAGTAAAGAATAAAAATGATTTGTATTAAAAAAAATTATTGCAATTTTAAAATTTTTATTTTCAGTTTCACACAAATATTTCTATCAGAATCTGGTTTTAATTTTGCATTTCCAAAATCGTTGTAAGCAAGCAATACTTTATAGCAAAGAGAATTTATAATATCTATATTGGAATTTGTTTTAAGGGATATTTCATTTCGACCATTCTTAACAGAAATATTTCTTACATTATAACGATTAACAACAGAAGCGCGTAAATAGTACCATCTCTCCTGCCATTCTAAAAACCTACAGTTATAAAATAATGTCAGATAATATTTTATGCCAAAGTTGAAAATAAATTATTCAGCTGGAACAATTAGCCAAAAATAGCCAATGCTTAATCCTTAGAGGTATTTCAGTATGTTCGTATGTACAGTACATATGTTTTCTCTTTAATAACATTAGAAGCATTGGCTTTGTTTCAACAACAGTTAAGCTATATACATTTTAAAATTTTCTAAAAACAGTTTTATCCGGATCAAGAGTTATTTTTTGTCATTTCACGATTTTGTCTTTTTCTTTAGAATAATATAAACTATCGTCAAACGAGTTAAAAATAACAGTAGTTTTATAACTGCCTTTCAGGTAAATTTCTGTGTCATCTCTGATAAAACCAAACAAATGTCTCAGAGGAAACATTGTTTCATATTTCCTGTCACTACTTCCATGATTTGCTATTAAATTATTATCAACGCAAGCTTTAAATGATTTTGCTCGCTTGGAGATAGTAACAAATAATTCATCACTGCTAGGGCCAGGAAAAATTCGTGAGTTCAATGACCTGTTTGCTAGAATCAAATGTCCTATGCATACTCAAGCCCCGTCTATTAGTTCATTGTCTGCTGTCTGAATGAGTAGCAGGTAATGGACAAATGGTAGGGCTTCGGTATACACAGGATAATGGATTCTAGCATGTTGGTCGTTGAACTCGCGAAATATTCCTAGTCCTAATGATGGCTATAGGCTGTTCGCTATAGTCTGAGCACTCAGTAGAACTTATAATTAATTGAAAATATGTTTTACTGGGCCAATATATGTTAACTTTTGAGTGTGTAGAAATGTTTAGAATGGTTTTTAGTTACATGGAAGTTTTCATATTAAAAATAGTAAATATGGCTACAAAACGGCTGAAAGAAAATTTAATGCAGTGCTCACTTTATCGTGAACGGCCTATATCAAAGTTATTCCAGGCTACCAATAGATTCCATTTTTGTTTGAGATTTCTACTCTAGAACAACTGAAAAGGGAAAAATAGGTTAGAATAAACATAAATATTATCTAATCTAGAAAACTTTGTGTCATCTTTCTTTATTAACTTATCATGTTCATAAACATCATTTGGACCAAGTACGTCACTTAATATACAAAAATATATAAGGTTAGTTGCACCGCAGACATTTTATCGTCGTATACACCCTTCACTCAATATTCTTCCACTCCAAGCGTGTAGGCTACTTTAGCGGAGTTAAATATTTCAGTTTTACAGCTGAGATAGCGTGCATACACAATGGTCACGAGCCACATGACCATGTAATGTTTACATTCTTCCCGGACACAGTTCGGCCTCGTATACGACCTGCGGTGTGTACGGTCGTTGTCATGGCGACGTGTATTTGTCCAAGGTAAGTTGCACGCTATGCTGTGTACACTTGTGAGGCCAACAGGTTGACCACGCGATACATAGCTGCAGCTGGGAAGCGAGGGCAAAGCGCGGTTAGTCTCGTGTATGTGTGCTAGGGCGAGCCAAGGTGGGACAGAAAGTATAGCGACTCGGTGAGCTGACGAGAACTGGTCTATTCTCTGGAAAGTGACGTCAACAGATGTGAGTTAACACACGTCTGATAATCAAGAAAAAGGACAAGAGCTTGTAGACGGTTGGTTGACTAGGTGAGATATCACTGTAGTTTGGCTATTCAATTGCGCAATCCCCTTCAAGCCTCCCCCCCCCCAGGGTCGAAACCAAGGGAGGGGAAATAGGGGTTATAACCCCACCCCTCTTTGCCTCTTGTGACTAGTTTTGAAAATAATTCTGCCTGAGCCACTGCCGGCAACCACAATGACGCCCTCTTAAGTGTGCGAGGTAGATAAATAAACGTTGAAAACATCAATTGTTTTCTACGCTTTTTTCGAAGCCAATATGGATAAAATACTCAATGACAATCCTAGAAAATGGTCTTTGTCAACTTTGTGAGCAAATGTTTTTACAGAATTACTAATTCGTTACGCGTGATCTCTTGCGCTGTAGTTAAATGCACGAGGTTCCGGCGTCAGAGATTGTGCCTCAGAAGTTCGTAACACTGGAAACTACTTTTTTTTTTTAAACGCTGGCTGAAACTATTGTCTAAGATTGCTATGGTTTAATTTTCGCAAATTAGCTTCAAGAAACCTATGGTCATAGATTGACGCTGTTAGCGTTGAATTATGTACCACGCCCTCTTAAGAGGGAGTGTTAGAAAATTTTGTTGTATTTTTAGTTTTTGACCCATAGCATTTATTCAAATTGCATTTTCAACATTTTTTCTTCTACAAAGTATAGGATATATTCTGGGTAAACTGCTTGACGTAAATAATACTGTAATATTTCATCAATTTGCCGTTCAGAATCATTGCAAGAGAATTATAGGATAACTTCCAAGAATTCTGTTGCAATGATTCTGCATGACAAATTAACGAAATATTCCATTATTGTGTGCGTCAAGCAGTTTACCAAGAATATATCCTATGCTTTGTCGAAGAGAAAATGTTGATAATACAATTTGAATAAATGTTATGGGTCAAAAACTAAAAATACTATAAAATTGTCTATCACTCCCCCTTAGGAGAGATTGCTTGAAGCATATTAGGGGCATTAATAAATACCCTTACTTCACTAAAACAATTTTTATCTTAAAAAACTTACTTTATTTACCAGTGTTTAGCTACTGAAACTGCTTAAATAGCAACAATTTGGCACCTTGAAGTCAAAATTCTCGTGGGGTTGGACTCCCGGACACCACGCTTTAGGTACGGGGATCGGTGTTCTTTTTTAAAATCGCAAAAGAGGAACTACCCTCTCGCTCTTAAAAAAATTCCCTGGCTACGCCAATGGGAGCAAGACCAATGCTTACGGCCTACCTCTGTGTGTTACCAAATTGAACGGCGCCATATTTCGACTCGTAACATGCGTTGATCTATATAGGCCAACAATGTTTTTGTTGAAACAGAAATGTTACCCCCACCCTTGCTAAAGTACACAATTCCCTACAATTCGCCTGCAATATGTCAGAATTCAACTTGGTCATGTAACAAATGAGAAGCGTAAGTTCTTTTATAACGTCTTTGGGCTACGCCAGTGTCCTCCTCTCCCCCCTCCCTTTTCCATAAACCGTCATCACTTGAATGCGACAGTACCTTCCAGCCACTGGACCGGACTGGCCCGTGTCTTCATAATATCTCTTTATATTTACTGTAGGTGTTGCAATCTCCGAGGTTTCAGTGCACGTGAAGACGGACGGCCTCCAATCCCAGACGAGGAACTGCACGTTTAACTAACTGAAGGCCAACAACACTATTTTCCCCTCGCGCTAACTGCACGTCATCAAGTTGTGCATCGTGTTGTATTTTTCCTCAATTATGTATTAAGTTTACGTGTGTAAACATAGGCGGTTCGTGGCACATTTAATTAAAGAATAATACATATTGTGGATTGTTACTTGAGTTCCTTTGTTTATATTATAATGAGGTAGGAAACTATAAATTATTTTATCAGGGAAAAGTTACTAGTGCTCACTTTATCTCGAACCACCTATGTCTAGAAACATGCAAAATTCGCGTTATCATTTGGTAGCAGACTAAACTTCACTTTCCTATACATAACAGAGCATAATCTGCTATTCAATTGGTCACGAACATTTGTGTGTTGTCATTTACGTGGGCTACGTCTTTACAGAGATTGGCCTCTCTACTGTGTAAGCATTCTCCGCGGCAAGCCACGACAATATCGGCCAGCGGGAGACGTCGAACGAGCATATAGTCACTTGGAGTCTATACTCTATCCATTCTAAGGTTGCAGCTGATCCAGCCAAGTGAATGTCAATACAATTTTTCGCACAGCGAAAATTTCATTTGAAATATTGGAAAATGCAAGGTAACTATGCTACGACACAATCACAATGTGAGGAATCAAGGTATAATTCAATTGCTTTGATTTATTTCGTTAGCAATATTTATTTCTGCTGCAACCTTAGAGTGGACAGAGTATAGTCAGCTGTCAGAAAATAACGCGAATTTTGCATGTCTCTACCTATGTCTAAGGAAAGGAATAATTCGCGACCTCAATGACTGGCATGATAGAATCCATTGTCCTATGCATACTCGAGCCCGTCCATTCGTTCACTGTATGCTGTTCCAGAAAATAGCAGCTAATAGACAAATGGCTTGTGTATAAATATAGGACCGAGGATTCTAACACGCATGTCGTTGAACTCGCGAAATATTCCTTTCCCTACAGAGACCGGAAAAATTCGCGGGTTCACTGACCTCTAGGCTAGTCTCCAAGTATATATATGTACACTCAAGCAAGCAGCAGCTCTTCATTGGCAGCTCGCTGAAACAGTGATATGGGTCTACATTTAGTTACATTTTTGTTATTGGGTCAACTACTTATACGAGATGTCAAATAAGTCAAGGACCAATTGCGAAAGTGGCACGAACTTACAGTTGCTGGAATTATAGCTTGTGCTTAAAAGAAAACGCAAATTTTTCAGGTCCCTGCGTACATCAGTCTTGTATGTACACTGTGCAACATTTGTTGAATTTCTTGTAACACTTTAACCGCTATTGGAAAACCTATTTGAAACAATTAAATGAAGACGCGAGTGGGTGAAGGTGTTATGTTACAAAATCAAAGTTCTGAGTAAAGTGACATTGAAGTTTGTTCCAGCTATGCCAACCAGCCCCTTAATCCACCGCTGTTTTTAAATACGTGCTGTTTTTCTGTGAGTTCTGAGTGTTATGTGAAAAGTACGTACATAACACCGTGACTCATGTAAGAAACTGGATTTTTTTTTTACAAATAATAACACAACACCTTCATCCACTTGCGTCTTCAATTATTTTATTCCTCCAGATGATTTAACGAAATATCCACTCAAATATCTGTAAAGGTCTCCAGTTTTGATGCATTCCGTTAATGAGACCTGCTTCAAGTCATACACTTCACGCAAGTTATGAGTTATGGAAGAGGTTTATTTTAAAACCTGAAACCATTGTTCTTCGATCATCTGTCAATGATACCAAGACACTGGATTCTGTTAACAGACATGCAAAATTTGCGTTATTATTTGGAAACAGACTATACTCTGCGAGTTCGTTGATCACGTTCTATGCGATATCAGTTACGTGCGGGCAACTTGCAGTCTAGTCACAGAATATTTAGGAATACAGAAGTGAAACAGCCGGTAGGACAGCACACTCAGTCACACACGCCAGCAAAATGGCTTCCCTGGACAGCAACATGGCGGAGACGCCTACCGCCAATCAGCGTAAGGTGGCTGCCCTGCTAGCCAATAGGAAACCTGCCATTACATGCAGGAGCCAAACAGACACAGGGCTGGAATCAACAGATTCGGGCAACTAATAAGCGGCGAAGTTCGCACTTATCAAACGAGCCGCCACGTCATTTCACGTCTGTATTACTATTTAGTACGTGTAGAGGTACGTGAAATTCGCAGATTCGTTTCAGGACGAGCTGGAATGCAAACGCATGTGAATTTTTGTCAATTTTCGTTTGGATCACAGAATACCAGAGACGTCCTTGAAAACTTTCAGCCAATAACACATTTGGAATAAAACGTGGAAAGAATTACGCTTTACTTGTTACAGGTTCAACAGCGAATGAACGGATAACACGAGCTGGAATATACATAGCATTGTGGAGTCTAGCTGACAGGTCACTGAATCCGCGAATTTCACATACCTCTAAGTATGTGGTTTAGTTTCCTGCCAGAAAATAACGCGAAATTTGCTTATCCCCGTCCCCCCAACTACTCTCAAATCCGTTCTTTTCGCATCACGCCACACACGTAAAATTGGTCAAGCTCCACGGCGCTAAATTTAATTTGTCATTTCAAGAAAGTTATTAAATACTTTCGTTTACAGGACAAGGATAGGGCACACGACGATAAATAAACAGGATGTCCAGCAAACAAAGATAAAAAAAATTCCCTGACTTGTCCAGGTTTTCCAATACAAAATGGAAATTTTCCAGAAAAATGACAATAATACATAATGCACAAAAGCCCATTACAACACTCGTGTTGGAGGACATGACACACAAGTGTTTCGGCCGTATACCGGATGTGATCATATGTGCGTAAAATTACTGCGGTATAACTCTATAATTGACTTCTAATGTATCATACTTCCAAAAATTGTAATTACAGTAAATTTCGTTTATCTGACTTTTCTTTACCCAATGTTCCGTATTACTCTATACCCCATAACATAAATAAACGTATCAAGTTGCTAGCATGTGTGAATTCTATTTTTTGTTACTTATGACCAATATCTGTCGCTTTGTTGTAAACCAGGACATAGTTTGACTTTTAATAGGTTTCCACTTTAATCTCCAATGTTCTGATGTCCCATTCATGTCAGAGAAGCAATATTGAATTATTAGATGAACATATTCGAAGTAGCAATGACATCTTCAACAAAAATTTTCTGTCACTTTTGCTCTAGATTGGTACAAAATATGCGTTAAATAAAGGTTAAATTAAAAAACCTTCAGAAACCCTAAGAACATTCAGACTGAGGTCTGTCACTTATTGGCAATCACAACTCTGTGACGAGTACTAAGGAATATTCTGACGCTCTCGGAAAATGCAACAACAGGCAACTGCTGGTTTACACTAGGCTTTTTCATCAACTTTAGTTGCAGAAAATAATGAGATTTTGTCACAAACTCTAATTCAAATATAAGTAATTAAGCTTAGAGCCCGAGTATAATCGGCTAAACTTACAGAATTACCTAACAGCTGGCAAGCAACTACACAACTTTAGTAACTTCCAGAGTTTTCACAAATTTCCCTGAATTTTCCCTGACAACCATATTTCACTGACTTTTCCAGGTTTTCACTGTTTTCCAGGTCGCTAGACACCCTGATAATGCCACATGTAAATAACAGTCCGTAAAAAAAAACATTTGTACAATATTAAACATTTTTGTTTGTAATTGACTGAAGCTGTAATGTTGCATTGTGTAGGCCTACGTAAGCATGACGCAGTACTACAAATTGCACTGCTCGTGTTTACATGGTACATCGTCCCTAGTTTACTATCGAAAATGTAGCTACGTTTTGTTAAGGTGGCGGCCTGGTTTGACGCATTTTGTGTGTTCGAGGCTTTCAAGTGTGGAAGAGGTACGAACGCCACAGTACGCGCATCATGCCCCCCCCCCCCTCTTTCCTGGCGGGCAAACTTCTCGTCGACAACTCGCCTCTATAAGACATTCAGTGGTGACACCATATTATGACGTACCGTAAAACGGGGTGAGATTATGCCAAGTGAGTGAGATTGTAACAACCTAATTTTATATATGTACTAGCTGGCCGGCTGCGGCTGTGCCTGTGTGAAATTATGTAATGTAAACAGTAACTCTGGATAAAATATGTGATGAGGGCATTTAGCAACTAGCGTACTCAATAAAAGTGCACTATTAATTGTCTTAGCAGTGTAAAGAGCGCGCACAATATGCTCGTATGATGTCATAGTAATTCACATCGCAAAGTCTTGCACGGGATACGAACCCGTAACCCTACCCCTCCCACACCACAAACTTTATATAATACCTGAGTGAATGCTTAAAGGCAGGCCGTGATAAGTCTTTCGTATGTACAGGCTACAGTCCAAATATTTATGAGTAGGTTGGTAAAAAGAAACAACTGTTGAATTATGCCTCCGCGATCATTCTCTTTTTTCGGGAGACTGTAACATTTTACTGCTTTTCACATCCTTAATTTTCGAATTTCACAAAATCCTGAATTTATTTTGTACATATTTGCGTAAGCTTCATTCTTATCAAAAAATCATCTCGATATCTCAACGGGTATAAGCGGCACAGATGATTATTTGAAAACACATTATATTTTTTTAACAGCTTTCAAGGACGAATTTCAAAAAATCTTGGAATCACATTTTTTGATATTTACTATAAGTTTTATTTTAAAGCAAAAACCATTTCAATATTTCCAGTGGTTTAGAAGATAAGTGGGGTTAATTAAAAACACGTTATATTTTTTTAAGAGCTTTCAAAGATTAATTTCGAAAAATTCTTAAAACAATTTTTAGATATTTACTTAAACAAATTTAAAAAAAAAAAAAATCACCTCACTATCTGAAATGGGGAAAAATCACAGATTAATGAAAAACACATTTTACGGCTTTTCACCCCCTTAATTTTTGAATTGCGCAAAATCGAAAAATTTTACAATACGCATTTCTTTGGGCAATATTATGAAGCTAAAAATATTATGATAGCTTTCCCGATTAATGAGATATAACGGATTCTTTGAAAACACATTTCACCTCTTTTCAAACCCTTAATTATCGAATTTCGAAAAATCCATTCTCAGTGGGTGCCTATGGGGCAAGAGGCAGCTTCCCTCAAAATTTCATGGTTCTAGGTTCAGCGGTTTGGGCTGTGCGTTGATGAGTGAGTGAGTGTGTCAGGACACTTCGTTTTATATATTAATATGACTATATTTAAAGAAAAGCGTTAGTACATAGTCCTGAAGAATAAATCGAAACTGTTAATTTATATCAAAAGGAATGCACAAAACTGAAAAAAAAATTATATATATATATACATGTATTGACGATTTTATATATATATATATATATTATATATATATATATAATCCCGTTTTACTGTAACATTAATAATTAAATTGTACCTGCCTATACCTTTACATTAATGAGATTCTGCGCTAAGATTTTTATTCTTTAAAAGGACGACAAAAACACCCATTCTCGCCGTTTTCGGCAGCTATAAAATGTGCTTTGATGAGTAATGAATAATGATGAATCTAACATGGTATTACACACGTGTAACGATCTTTGAATGGGTATCTTAAGGAGGGGCATTAGTTGCCGTATTAAATTTGTTTTTATTCTCAGAAGAAAAATGTGAAATGTGTGTATATAGAGAGAATTATATTTATCTTGAGCAACAATACAAGCATAACCGTGTATTTTGTCCGCAATCAGTATTTTCTTTTTTTTTTTTTTTTTTTTATATTCTCAACTTGCAAAGTAAATAGAATTGACGTTATGATCGCAAATGTTGCCGTTTTCTTCTCATAACTAGAAACACACACACACGTCGATTGCCCATAGTTCTAAAAGAAAACAACTCAAAAATTGCATTTTTCGAGATTGGCTCACCGACACATAGACAAAAGTGCACTCTACCCAGTTGAAAAGAAAAACATCACGTAAACTCACTTGTTTTAATAACGTGGCTCTTTGTTCTGATTGCCAGTCAAGTTCTAGAAATCGTATTTATTTTATTTTAAAGTGAGATAATTACAGCAGAGGCAGACAATAAACATTTTATTATCACCTTAAATTGTTTGCTCTGTAGTTTTGCTTCAAATTCACACCAACAAAATATGTCAATTAACAGACTTTTCGGCGAAACGGAAATCTTTCTATACCTGCATTTTACTCAAGACTGGGAATTTTTAGTTGTTTTCGTTTTGAACTGGGCCATATATATATATATATATATATATATATATATATATATATATATATATATATATATATATATATATATATATATATAT
>PNEQ01054163.1:0-17617 GCA_003012365.1 Medauroidea extradentata | reverse complement strand
CTTTATGTTAACTGGTTTTCAAGTTTTGTATGAAGTAAAAATACGCAAATTTTGACTTTGAAGTGCCATTACGGGAAAACTAAATGAGCTAATTTTTTTCCGTTAGAGGTATATGTACTCTCAAGTAATGTGTACAAAACTAACACTATTTCATACAAATATAAAATTATGTTTTTTCCCCACTTGAACACCCTTAAGGACTGTGTATGAAGCAAAACTGCAGATGTGCTCGTAAGATACTGAAACTGGGGCAAAATAAATTTCGCAAAAAATTCATAGCTCTAGCAATGGCGTGTACCCAACACAATATTTCATGTAGTCAAGCACTGCCATTGCAGAAATCATTCAAAGTCCCACACTCTCCGCACATTGCTGAGTAAGGAGTTACACAAATTTAAACGCAGTTCGGCTGGAGTAAAGGCTTTTTCTGTTGTCAGTGTAAGGCTCGCTTAGTATGTAGGCATCTCGCCTGTCCCTATTGAACATTTTGTGAAGAGGTTTTTGGTCAGCTGGTGAAGGGTGGCATGATGTATGGAATGAGGGAACGCCGGAATGAGTGGGCGGGGAAAACGGGAGATCCCCGAGAAAACCCGCCGAGCAGCGGCATCGTCCGGCATGATTCCCACATGTGAAAGTTCTGGAGCCAACCCGTCGTTAAAATTTACGCAGTTAAAGCCGCGGCCGGGCAGTTAGTTAACGGGGCGAAAAGCAGTAATTTTTTTTTTTTTTTTAATAAAAAAAGCTCGATATCTCTCAAACTCTCTGTTATCTCATAGGGAAGTCACGAAGTATCCAGCGTGCAGTTTCGTCTATGTATAATCACTAGGGACCTGAAAAATGCGCGTTTTTTTTACGCACTTACTAAAATTCCAGCAACTATAAGTTCGCTTCACTTTCGCAATTGGCCGTTGACTTATTTGTAGAGACCGGAAAATGTCGCGTGTTCACTGACGTACAGGCTAGCCTTCAAGAATGTCTCCTAACTGGAGCAAATGACAGCTGCTGATTGGCTGCTCGTAGTAGGCCTGCATTTAACTATACTTCTTTGTTATTGGCTCGGCGTCCTGTAAGAGGTGGCAAATAAGTCAAGAGCCAATTGCGAAGGTTACACGATCTTACAGTTCCTTGACATCTAGCTTGTGCCTAAACGAAAACGTGAATTATTCGGGTCTCGACTTGTTTGACATCCGATGGACGTCTCTGCCAACAATAACAATATAGGCTACCTTAAGAGTGCGTGGTAGATAAATAAACGCTGAAATCGTCAATTGATTTCTTCGCTTTTCTCGAAGCTAATATGGATAAAATACACAATGACAATCCTAGATAATGGTATTTGTCTACTTTATGAGTAAATATTTATCCGCAATTACTAATTCGTTACGCGTGATCTCTTGCGCCGCAGTTAAATGCACGAGGTTCCGGCGTCAGAGATTGTGCCTCAGAAGTTCGTAACACTGGAAACAATTTTGTTTCAAACGTTGGCTAAAATTATTGTCAAGGATTGCTATTGTTTACTTGCCGCAAATTGGCTTCAAGAAACCTACAGTTATAGATTAATACTTTTAGCGTTGAATTATGTACCACGCCCTCTTAACGTGCCTCATACTACTGTGACAGCGAGCAGCTAATGAACAGATGTTGTCTTATTGAAAAAAACATATATTCTTGGAGGCTAGCCTAGAGGTCAGTGAACCTGTGAATGTTTCCCGTCTCTAATAATCAACCTATGCAGCATTCACATTAGTATGTGCACAGGCCACAGGAACGGAACTTAATATAAACTTAACTGACGCCATCGTTCTCCATCTGATATTGTTTGTATGTTACTAATGACAAGCTGGTCCATTCGGGAGATACCTGCTTTAGATCCCTAGCTTTGGGCGTTCTGATTTCCTTTTTTTCCGTGGTTTCTGGAAATCGCTCCAGGCGAATGCTGGGATGGTTCCTTGACAGGCAATGGCCGATTCATGTTCAGTTACTATCATTGCATCGGGTCCTGTGTCACCGCGTTCAATGATTAGAGCAACTGATAACTAAGAGACCTGAAAAATTAGCCTTTTTTTACAGAAGCTATAATTCGTGTCACTTTCGCAGTTGTCCATGGATTTATGTGACAACTCCTGGAAGTCTCTGAGCTAATAACACAAATGTAACTAATGCAGGCCTTTATCGCTGTGTCAGTGAGCAGCCAATGAACAGCTGATGTCTGCTTCAGTACACAAATACTCTTGGAGGCTATCCTTGAATTTTCCCTGTATCTACTGATTGATCGAATGTGTTTCAGTGCCTTGTGTGCATATCTGCAGTTCTGCTTCACGGTCAGTGATTTGGAAGTTTTAAGGATGTTCAAGTGCGATAAAATCATAATTTTATATTTTTTATGAAATATTGTTACGATACATGATATTCAATACGAAACAATTTTAGCTCTCATAGGTTTCTCATAACGGGGTGACATAGTCAAAATTTGCTAGTTACACTGCCATGCAAATAGTGAAAACCAACTAACCTACTTAAACAAAATAATTCACTGTGAACTTTCATCCCATGAGTTATGCAATAAAACATTTTAAAAAACAGAACGTAATATTTTTAATTAAAAATAATCTAAAAAATATAGGGAAAAAGTTGCAAACTGAGCAATTTTTTAAAAAAATACAAAAACAGTTCGCGGGATTTCTTTAAATGTTTTATTACGTAGTCCATAGTATGTTATTTCACTGTAAATTATTTCACGAACATAAGTCAGTTAGTTTTCACTATTTTCATGACAGCAGAACATGCAAATTTAGACTTTGACGCACCGTTATGAGAAAACTACGCCAGCTAAAATTGTTTCGTAAGAGGAAACTGCTCCAATCGTCTACAAAACTAACAGTATTACGTATGAATATAAAATTATGACTTCATCGCACCTGAACACCCTTAAACTCTCACCGTCTCTGGATTCTACCCGCTAATCTCAGACGTCGTATCGCAGCAACCTTGTCCTGTTATGGCGCAGTCAAACGAGTAACGCCTCTGCACTAATATGCTCGGCCAATGACCGTGAAGCAGAGCTGCATTGCGACATTGAAACATGTTTGTGCAAAATTATTTTCACCAAAAATCAGTTGTTCAAATAATGACGTCAGTTTCGACGAGACATAAAGCCAACTATCGTGCCTACAAGACAAGACGGTACACTGTAAAAAAACTTCCTAAAATGTTTATGAAGTAATCAACCTAAACACAATATAGGACAGTTACCATACTTCCGTCTCTGTCTTGTAAATATGCAAGCTTTGACAGTTGTTACAATACAAGTCTGGTAACTTTTATATAAAAGTTTAGGAGTGGATGTCTGGGAAACAATTCTACCATGCCTACTTTCTTAGCGTTCCTTTACGTACGTGTGGTAAATTTACAAACTAGTTTTTACAGTGTATTTTCGGAACTGTGACTGTCCGCTAGGGCGGTTCAGAGAATTTTTGGGGCTTGGGGCAAAATGGCTTTAGGTGGAATGAGCTTTCAATATATAACAGTATAAAATATCTTAGAATTTTGGATTTGGGGACCCCTTGCAGTTGGGTTCCCGGGGCACTTTGCCTAATTTTCCCCCTCCCTGTGGGCGGCCCTGCAGTCCACACTTCTTAGAAGCCAGCGTAGACCGCCTCCCCCCGGATAGGAGTGGTTCGTCCAAGCAGAAGCTACGTGTACATATCGACCCGTGAGTCAAGAGTTCGTCGACCGCCGAGCTGGGTGGATGCTAAAACGGCGTCGTCGCCAGAACTAGGTCACGCCCGTCGCGTCGCCTTTGTTTACATCTGTGTGTGCGTCTTCTCATCGCCCGGAGCGTGGTGGCGGCCTGTCAGCGACCGTGACGATATCTACAAGAAACATTACCAATTCTAAAATTCTTATATGTGGGATATTATAATTATAGATGGCAGTGGCGGCTCGAGGGTTGTCGCCAGGTAGGGCACAAGTTGATGCCGAGAACTGTACACTCGTGTGAATGCGCCGCCGTTGGTTACTTATTGTGTGAGCAGTCAGTAATAAGCGGCACCTACATACCAGCATGTGTAACGTCAACTAGCGCACAACCATATCGATGGCCCAGTTAAAAAAGGGAAACAACTAAAATGTTTCAGTTTTGGGTAAAATTCATATAGAAAGATATCCTTTTCGCCGAAAAATCTGTTAATTGACATATTTGGTGGTGTTAATTTGAAGCAAAAGTACAGAGGCAACTGTTTATGGTGTTTAAAATGTTTATAGTCTGCATTTGCTGAAATTATGACATTTTTAAGAAATGCAATTTCTAGAACTTTACTGGCAGGCGGAGTAAAGTGCCATATTATTAAATCAAGGAAATAAATGTGTTTATCTTTTCAACTGAGTAGAGTGCCCTTCTGTCTATGTGTTGGTGAGTCAAACTCAAAAATGTTATTTTTTGAGTTGTTTCCCTTTTGAACTGGGCCATCGATGTATAGTTCTCTGCAACTTGTGTTCTACCTGGCAACTACCTACGAGTCGCCACTGATAGACGGTGATATATCGCAAAAATGTCTTACGCAAACATACCCTTGAAAACGACGGAGTTCCTTGGAACATACATGATTGGATCATAACTGCCTTACACAACATAGTTGTCTATAGACAGACACAAGCGACGATTGTTACAATTGGCTCTGTAAAATAGGGCAACAGTTACAGGGGTATCATTTAAGGGTGGCAGGGGGGGGGGCAAATCCCCTCCCCCCTGGTTTTAGAATTTTTAAGTGTGTAAATTTTTTTTTTATTTTGTCATTTAAACAATGCTAACTTAAGCACATAAAACGGAAGTTTTATTATTAAAGTTTGTAATTTAAACATGCTTAATTAATAAAAAAGATGCAACAAGGTCTCTGTCACCGGAAAAAAAAATATTGCAACCCCCCTCCCCCTAGAAAAATCTGAAATGACGCCCCTGAACAGTTTACCTACAGGCAACAACCAGTAGCATAAACAAAATTTCTGTCATCCTGGACATAATTTGAAACATAGCACACAGTCAAGTTTTTCCGCAATAAATCACCATATCTAAGAATAATTAGCGATGATGGTTTATCGCGGGAAAACTTGACTGTTTGCTGGGTTTCAACGCACGTTCAGCTTATTAGGTTGTTACTGGCTATCTCTTGTACGTGGAGCTGTTACCCTATTTGACTGAGACAATAAGAATCCCGATATTGTAATATTTGTTGCCTGTTGTTGGTCTGCAGACACCTACGTTGTGTCAGATGAACATCACCCAATCATATATGTTGCAACGAAGTATAACGTCTTCAAGGGTATGTTGACACAAAACATTTTAGCGATATACAGTACCATCATCTCTAATTATAATACTTTGTTACGGGGATTTGTGGTGAAAATATTTTTGCCCCACTTTGTTTCAGTGTCTTACGTGCGCACCTGCACCTCAACTTCATGGCTATTTGCAGAGTGATTTTGTGCAGAGTTATTATTAATTTGACTGTGCCAATCAGTACACGGATAACTTCCACACATCACATCTGTGATTTGCGGGTTTAACCTCCACGCGCTGGGTGTAACGGCATCCAATCACTGACCACATGGCAGAGCTGTAGGTGCGCACGTAAGGCGCTGAAACTAAGTGCTGCACAAATCTTTTCGGGAAATTTCCTGTCTCTAATAATACGTGTTGTTTGTCAGTAAGTAGACTTACGATCTGCGGCGAAAAGATTTTTGCCCCATTTGGTTCCAGTGCCTTAGATGCATACCTGCTTCTCTCCTTCGTGGTCAGTGAGTGGATGTTTTATCTCCCAGCATCTTGGGTTTCTACCCACTATAACGGACGTGTGGTGTCGCAGTGTCCTTGTTATGTTGGGGCTATGTCAGTTCTACGACCTCGGTAGTTGACAGAACATATTTTCCTCTCCCCACTACGCTGGGGGTTGTGCGGGGCGGTGACGAAGGTTGGATGCTATGGCCAATAGTATTTAGGCTTTATGTCTGGTGTACGAACTCGTCATGTCTCGTGGTAGCCAATGGGAGGAACGATACACAAGCACCTATAGACGGTGCATACGGTTTATGGACAGGGTAAAGGGAAGCCAACAGGCGGTGCGTATGATTTTGTAGAGGGTAGGAAGTGTAGGTGAGTTATACGACCTCGGCAGTTGACAGAACGTTTTTATAGGACGTGTGCAGAGTGGTTCGTGGTGGAGGGAGTAAGAGGGGGAGTAGGAAAAAAGTTCGGTGAAATGACGAGGTCGTAGAAGTGACATTTTCCAGTTATGTTTGGCAATAGTGAAATAAGGAACACCTTTACACAAAGATATGATGTTAAGGACGTTGGACCCGTAAAAATTCAAAATTTTATGTTAGTGCCAAACTCTGTTCAACTTTTACACATAAGATAACATGTCATTTCCTCGAATAAAAATAATTAGGGCCCATAGTTTTAGCATAATCACCTATCAAAGTCACAAAATGGCAGTTGCGGTGCAGACAAAATAATAAAAAATAATTAACTTGCAGAAACAAGATAATTCATATCGATACTTACTTACTGATGTGAACTACTTCAAGACTTTTTTGTAAACACAAAGCGATATATTTTTGTATTTTTTAAAAATTGATGAAAATGAGTAAATGTTTGCATAACTTTGACTTTCGGCTACTACTGAAATATTCAAAACTAACTTTCGTCAAACATGTCATGAAATGCATTGATACACTGACTTTCAGTTCCCGTAATTTTGAATTCATTAGTTAATTAGTTGAACGGTATTTGGCACAAATATAAAAAAATAATATATTTTACGGGTCCAACGCCCTTAATAACTACGAAGCAGAGTTTCTGATATTCACGTAAGGCATTGTAGCATAGAGGTGCAAAGATCTTTTTTGTGAAAATCGAGGATCTCTAGTTACATATGCTTAGAAAAGAATGGATGATAGCAGGAATATTATTTATGAACCGAGTCATGGTCAATGAGGCCTGGATCGAAATCACGACTTCTCGAGTGCAATTTAGTCACGCTATCGCGTTACCACACTCGTTCTATTGTGAATCGCATGACAAGACATTTCTACCGTCGCCGTGGATTCAGCGCGGTAACGCCAGAACTTATTGTGTCCTTACTCCTTTTGAAATGCATCCTCGTAATAGAAACGAGGGTCCCCCTTCCTCTTCCCAATTCGTAATGGCAACCACCCAACGGGTTTAGACCTTAGAAGGAACACGTACATGCCCTGACACAAAATGTGAGCGGCCGAATATTGTTAAAGAGCGTCCCTAGTTAATAAAGTAGCACCAATTCAGGATGATTTGTTTATTGTAATTTCTCAAAGAATAATATACCTACGACAGGTAGACCATTTTTGGAGCAAAGACAAAAATCTTATCTTTGTTACTGTATTCGAAATTTAGATGCTGGAATATCATTAATATTGTAAAAAAAAAAATTGGGGTTACAGTGAAATACTGTAATATAGCTCCATTTGTGTCTAATTCATATTCTTCTGGAAACAAGTAATTTACTTTTAGCAACCTTTGTGAATATGTGTGTGTGTTAAAAACTCTTCAGTAACTTTTTTGTAAGAAAATCGACTAAAAGCGAAGCGTGTTTTCGTATTTTCTGTCGTCCTTTCTCTTCTACACTCCAGATACTACCCCTCAATCAGTGGCGGATTTAGAAACGTTTTTGGAGGGGGTGGGGCATACGTGACTTTATGGATTGTAAAAAATACCAGCCATCTCAAAAGTGTGTTGTTTACTGTTACAGACCATTGAAAATAACATATATACAAGTAGGATACATTAAATGTACTTGAATCATCATAGAACAAAACTCCAATTTCCTTGAGGCGAATATACATACTTTGGCTACATAATGTTGAACACTATTTTTTTTTGGGAGGGCCCCTTCAACTTGGTAGCCTTCCCCCCCCCCTTTTTTTTTTTTTTTTAATCCACCACTGCCCTCAATTGAATGCCTCCCCCTGGTTTCCACCCTCAGTGTATCTTGTATACGAGAATATGCCCAGCTGTCGCTCCAAGTGTATGTTCGTCGGCCGCTAGCTAAGGCTCTGCTATGTGGAGCTAAGACAGAAGTTTACATCGTGTTTATCGTGATACCGAGGCAGTGTAATGTCGATGTTACTCTGCACACTAAACATGTGAAGGCCGCCGACATCAGTCATATATGTAGCTGTCATTTTACAACCATGCAACATAGCCGTGAGCTCGTGGGCGTGGTTGAGATCACAGGCAGCGCATGCCCTCCCAACTTCGGAATAACTAAACATCGTATACTGACTCTATTCCGATAATAATGACAATCAACGTGGTGAAAATATTTTTGATTCTTTTGTTGAACAGTAACGTCTATTTTTAGCCTATTCTCCTCTGGGATTGCTTTTCTTTTCTTTTTTTTACTTCGTCTTTTAAAACAAGTTTGGTAAATAAAACATGAGTAATGGCGTTAAGGCCACAAACCAATACATTCTAACTTATTGAAAACTCCCATTGTAGCAAACATTTAAAAATTCAGTCAATCAGACTATGTTTATGTTTTCAAAATGGCGGCCATTTTTGTATTGTTAGCATAGTATGGAAAATCTGAGACATTTTTTGTAATTTCAACAAACTTGGTACACACATACTACATACAGTGCTGACTTTACTTTTGTGTATTTCGATTATATTGTCTTCAAGTTTTCAAAATGGTGGCAATTGTTATATTTTTAGCATAGTATTACATATCGTAGGAAATATTTTTAAGAATTTCGTCAAACTTGATATACACAAAGTTGATTTGGTTTTTGTTTATTTTATTCATCCTGTGTTCATAATTTCAAATTGTAGCCATTTTTATAATTTTTAGAATGATTATCTTAGGAAATATTTTCGGGAATTTCGTCCAACTTGGTACCACGGTCGTAGAAGAACAGGTCTGGACACTCGCCTATCTACCAATGTATTTTGCTTGACCCTCTTGTTGTTTGGCTGTAGTTCGTCAAGTTACCGAGAATGTTGTACTTTTTGGCGCTGTAATCCGAGCGGTCGGACTCAGACTCCGCCCACTTTTTTCCATCGTTAAATTTATAAAATAAATAAAGATTGCTGAAGCCTTGTCATGTCTTAGGATATATTTTTCTAAATGTT
This sequence comes from Medauroidea extradentata, assembly GCA_003012365.1. Classification (NCBI taxonomy): domain Eukaryota; kingdom Metazoa; phylum Arthropoda; class Insecta; order Phasmatodea; family Phasmatidae; genus Medauroidea; species Medauroidea extradentata. Next base: position 8,454 of record PNEQ01054163.1, on the reverse strand, counting down.
ATCAAATTTAAGTACACGTATATTGATTAGCAAGCGGACTTTACTTTTTTTTTTAAATATATTTTGTTATTCATGTGATTATATTTTCATAAATGCGGCCAATTTTTTAGTTTGGAAAAAAACCATCCAAATTTTTTTTTCCGCTACATATATACAGCTTGGTAAGGTGACTTGACTTGATTGCGTATTTTGTTCCCTTAATTGTCACATTTTCAAAACGGCGTTAATTTTTTTATTTAGATTAATTTTACATCTTCAGGATTTGTTTATTATACTTAGAACGATACACTTATACTTCTAAGAATACTGACTTGAATTTTGTGTATCTCGTTGATCATGTGTTCATATTTTTAAAATAAAGGCTAGTTTTATATATTTAGCATAATATGGCATACCTATTTGAGGAAAAACTTTGCGAAGTTCATTAATCCTGGCACGCGTATTCTACTTAGTTGGCCGTTGTGAAAACAGCTGTTTTTTTTCTTTAGGACAAAATGACATCCCAGAAAAATATTACCCGAATTTTATCAAACTGGGTACGCATATTATCTTAGTAAGCTGATTTAAATTTTGTGTATTTCATTTATCATATACCTAAATTAATATTATTATTTAATATGCCTAGACGTACGTACACAAATGTAACTTTCAGGGTTAATTTGCATCCACTTTGAGGAAAATAGGTTTATCAGTTAAATTGGTAACTTCATGTTTTATTTTCGTTTTTTGATCCGTCGCTGTATTATTGTATTTGTTTACTTTAATTTTGAAACTAGGCCTACTTCTTAGCTAAGTTTTTAATTTTAAATATATTAATAATGATGACCGCAGGGTAAGGTCAACTTACATTATATTGTATTCCAATCTCAGTTAATATATTTCTGTTATGTAGGTGAATTTGTGTGTAATCATTGTGTTGAAATTCCGAGTAGTCCCAACATAGTGTTGTTTACTCGACGTAAAATACATAAAATAATACCTGGACGTCGAGAGGGGACTTTACCCCGTGCAGTGTTGCCACATTGTTAACGAAAAATATCGTATACAGTATTTTTGCAGTTACATTGTCGTCTCCGATTTAGCACAGGATTCGCGTCGTGTGCTTATTATGCATCTTGTGTATGTGAAAGCTCTGAGTCAATAATATCACAGAGTTTGTCCGGGTATGCATATAAGTTATGGCACAAGAAACAATAATAATCGGCATATCCACCCTACCTCTCTGTCACACTTTCAAAAGCGATCGAACTTACAGCAGTTGAAATCATTTATTCATTTTTACTCTAGTTGAAAAAACTCTGTCGTCGTAATAAGAAATATTATTTAAGTATAAGATTAGGTATTTATAAATTAAAAATTCATTTTATGTTAGTTAGGTTAACATGGTATATTATTAAAAAGATGTTAACTTAATATGTATTGTTTAAATAATTATTTCTTCGCGATTTTTCTCTAATGATTAGTGTTTAAAGTTTCTAGTTCATCGGGAAGTTAGTTAAAAATCTATTTCAAAATTTTTACCAGACAGACAAGAAAGTTACAATGCTACAAAGTTCTGAGCTATGTTAAAGTTTCAAATGTCTAGCTCATTGTTACCATAGCCCATAGTTACCGCATCCCATAGTTACCGCATCCAATTGTTGCCGTAGTTCATTGTTACCGTAGCCCATTGTTACCGTAGTCAACTGTTACCGTAGACGATTGTTACTGTATTTCATTGTTACCTTAGTTCATTGTTACCTTAGTTCATTGTTACCTTAGTTCATTGTTACCGTAGTTAATTGTTATTGTAGTTCATTGTTACCGTAGTTCATTGTTACCGTAGTTCATTGTTACCGTAGTTCATTGTTACCTTAGTTCATTGTTACCGTAGTTCATTGTTACCGTAGTTCATTGTTACCGTAGTTCATTGTTACCGTAGTTCATTGTTACCGTAGTTCATTGTTACCGTAGTTCATTGTTACCGTAGTTCATTGTTACCGTAGTTCATTGTTACCGTAGTCCACTGTTACCGTAGCTGATTGTTACCGTATTTCATTGTTACCTTAGTTCATTGTTACCGTAGTTCATTGTTACCGTAGTTCATTGTTACCGTAGTTCATTGTTACCTTAGTTCATTGTTACCTTAGTTCACTGTTACCGTAGTTCATTGTTACCGTAGTTCATTGTTACCGTAGCCGATTGTTACCTTAGTTCATTGTTACCTTAGTTCATTGTTATCGTAGTTCATTGTTATCGTAGTTCATTGTTACCGTAGTTAATTGTTACCGTAGCCCATTGTTACCGTAATTCATTGTTACATTAGTTCATTGTTACCGTAGTTCATTGTTACCATAGTCCACTGTTACCGTAGCTGATTGTTACCGTATTTCATTGTTACCTTAGTTCATTGTTACCGTAGTTCATTGTTACCGTAGTTCATTCTTACCGTATTTCATTGTTACCGTAGTTCATTGTTATCGTAATTCATTGTTACCGTAGCCCATTGTTACCGTAGTCCACTGTTACCGTAGCCGATTGTTACCGTATTTCATTGTTACCTTAGTTCATTGTTACCTTAGTTCATTGTTACCTTAGTTCATTGTTACCGTAGTTCATTCTTACCGTAGTTCATTGTTACCGCAGCCCATTGTTACCGTAGTCCATTGTTACCGTAGCCCATTGTTACCGTAGCCCATTGTTACCGTAGTTAATTGTTACCCTAGCCCATTGTTACCGTAGTTCATTGTTACCGTAGTTCATTGTTATTGTAGTTCATTGTTACCGCAGTTCTTGTTACCGTAGTCCATTGTTGTCGTAGTCCATTGTTATCGTAGTCCATTGTTACTGTAGCCTATTGTTAACTTAGCCCATTGTTACCGTAGTTAATTGTTACCATAGCCCATTGTTACCGTAGTTCATTGTTATTGTAGTTCATTGTTATTGTAGTTCATTGTTATTGTAGTTCATTGTTACCATAGTTCTTGTTACCGTAGTTCTTGTTACTGTAGTCTATTGTTACCGTAGTCCATTGTTACCATAGCCTATTGTTACCGTGGTAATTGTTACCCTAGCCCATTGTTACCATAGCCCATTGTTACCGTAGTTCATTGTTAATGGTTCGTTGTTACCGTAGTTCATTGTTACCGTAGTTCTTGTTACCGTAGTTCTTGTTACCGTAGTCTATTGTTACCGTAGTCCATTGTTACCGTAGCCTATTGTTACCGTTGTTAATTGTTACCCTAGCCCATTGTTACCATATCCCATTGTTACTGTAGTTCATTGTTATTGTAGTTCGTTGTTACCGTAGTTCATTGTTATTGTAGTTCGTTGTTACCTTAGTTCATTGTTACCTTAGTTCATTGTTATCGTAGTTCATTGTTACCGTAGTTAATTGTTACCGTAGCCCATTGTTACCGTAATTCATTGTTACCTTAGTTCATTATTACCGTAGTTCATTGTTATCGTAATTCATTGTTACCGTAGTTCATTGTTACCATAGTTCATTGTTACCGTAGCCCATTGTTACCGTAGTCCACTGTTACCGTAGCCGATTGTTACCGTATTTCATTGTTACCTTAGTTCATTGTTACCTTAGTTCATTGTTACCGTAGTTCATTCTTACCATAGTTCATTGTTACCGCAGCCCATTGTTACCGTAGCCTATTGTTACCGTAGCCCATTGTTACCGTAGTTAATTGTTACCCTAGCCCATTGTTACCGTAGTTCATTGTTACTGTAGTTCATTGTTATTGTAGTTCATTGTTACCGCAGTTCTTGTTACCGTAGTCCATTGTTTACGTAGTACATTGTTATCGTAGTCCATTGTTATCGTAGTCCATTGTTACCGTAGCCTATTGTTAACTTAGCCCATTGTTACCGTAGTTAATTGTTACCGTAGCCCATTGTTACCGTAGTTCATTGTTATTGTAGTTCATTGTTATTGTAGTTCATTGTTACCATAGTTCTTGTTACCATAGTTCTTGTTACCGTTGTTCTTGTTACCGTTGTCTATTGTTACCGTAGTCCATTGTTACCGTAGCCTATTGTTACCGTTGTTAATTGTTACCCTAGCCCATTGTTACCATAGCCCATTGTTACCGTAGTTCATTGTTATTGCAGTTCGTTGTTACCGTAGTTCATTGTTACCGTAGTTCTTGTTACCGTAGTTCTTGTTACCGTAGTCTATTGTTACCATATTCCATTGTTACTGTAGCCTATTGTTACCGTTGTTAATTGTAACCCTAGCCCATTGTTACCATATCCCATTGTTACCGTAGTTCATTGTTATTGTAATTCGTTGTTACCGTAGTTCATTGTTACCGTAGTTCTTGTTACCGTAGTCCATTGTTACCGTAGCCTATTGTTAACTTAGCCCATTGTTACCATAGTTCATTGTTATTGTAGTTCATTGTTACCGTAGTTCTTATTACCGTAGTTCTTGTTACCGTAGTTCATTGTTACCGTAGCCCATTGTTACCGTAGTTCATTGTTATTGTAGTTCATTGTTACCTTAGTCCATTGTTACCGTAGTTATTGTTACCGTAGCCCATTGTTATCGTAGTTCATTGTTACCGTAGCCTATTGTTAACTTAGCCCATTGTTACCATAGTTCATTGTTATTGTACTTCATTGTTACCGTAGTTCTTGTTACCGTAGTTCTTGTTACCGTAGTTCTTGTTACCGTAGTTCATTGTTACGTAGCCCATTGTTAACGTAGTTCATTATATTGTAGTTCATTGTTACCTTAGTTCATTGTTACCGTAGTTATTGTTACCGTAGTCCATTGTTATCGTAGTCCATTGTTACCGTAGCCTATTGTTAACTTAGCCCATTGTTACCGTTGCCCTTTGTTTCCGTAGTTCATTGTTATCGTAGTACATAATTACCGTAGCATATTGTTACCGTAGTTAATTGTTACCGTAGTCCATTGTTATCGTAGTCCATTGTTACCTTAGTTTATTGTTACCGTAGTCTATTATTATCGTAGCTCATTGTTACCGTGTCCCATTGTTACCGGACAAACAAGCTGACCGTTCATAAAAATGTGTTGCTAGTTATATTTTGTCCTATTTCTTCTTGTTATAAACATTGGAGTGTGTATAATAAACTGTGCACATAAATCTGTTTCCTATAACTATGTACAATGAATGTTGACAGCTTAGGGGGCATTTCTGGTTTTTTTTTTTTTTTTTCACGTGTCGTGAGGCGCTTACAGAAACCTTACGCGATCCACTCGATATAGTATATATTACTCTAAAACCTGACGGAAACCTTGTGCAAGTATACTGTAGCTCTGGTCGGAATCTCTAAATATCCAACTTGATCTCTTCGCCGAACCCAGTCAGGTCTACCCTGCTCGGAAGCAGGGCACATAGCCGTCAGCAGACGATAAACAGGAAAGAGCGCGTAAAACACAGGTTCTCGCGTGTGCACACAAAAATAAAATATGTTTTAAGGCACTTTAGTGCATGTTGAACAAAGAAGACAAATCTAAATGTAGATTTTTTGTTGAACGAAAAGTCTGGAGGAGTTTATCAAGTAAAATACTGTTGACAAATAACGTGATTCATTTATGAAATACATTATAAAATAATCACTTACTACATTTTCTGAACATACCTATTTTTAACATTTTAAATTTATATGAATGTAATAATGGCTCGATTAATGCAAAAAAGCGGCTGTATGAGCCACTTTGTAATCAATTCCTTATTTATAGGGAAACATTTTTTTGGTTAACTCTAGCATTTTTGTACTGTATACATTACTAATACGCAATTGTAATGACATATACGTATATTGTACCAGTATAAACGGAAATTCTGCACTGTACCAATTAGGTATAATAATACAGTTCTGCCAGATTGACGACTGAAATATACAGCGTTCGTCAGATTTCACCGCATTTTTTAAATATGCTAACATACATTTTTAGAGTCGATCCGATCACGTCATAAATACTACCGAGTATATTATACCTACTATTGTTTCCGTAAACGCCTCTGGGTTGTAAAACTGACCGTAGGGCCTATATATTCATTCCATCATATGTGTAGTAAAGTTTGTCTTGCAATGTGACCGACGTTATATAGTATAAACAGTATGTACGAAAACACAGCGTATGAAGACGGCATTATTCGTGGCGAGCTTATCTCTGCCGCCCATATTGCTTCAGTGTTTGATTGCCTAGACTGTATAAACAAGCGTCACCCGAGGACTTCTCATGACGTTGCTTGTATGTGGAGATTACAGTGGCTCCACTCATAGCGAAGGTTGTGTTCGTCACGGCGGCTTTTAGGCACAACTGACGATGACTCGGGACTGAAGCCGTGCTGCGTGAGTCATTATTTGGTCAGCGAGTAGGTATGTATTGAAGAGGCACAGACTTCCGTGTAATTAGTAGATTCCCGTCACATGTATGCCGCCGCGTGGCTGGACGGCGATTTAAGGCCTTGTTACGGAGTTTTGCAGTGATTTCGATTTTTTTTTCTACCTAATACTCATATCAAAATTTCGCTGCACAGTTTTGACACTTATATGTTATAATTTGTAGCTGAATTTTTTTTTGTAGAATTATACTGAACAGTTTTTTAGATTTAATTACCCAAAGTACCACGTTTTTCGTCGTGAAAATAATCAAAAATGGAGTTCACAAGCTACCCCTGCCGCCTGACCGACTGAATAAAAAAAAGGAATTATTTAGAGTTGAAATGGGCTGGCGTTTTATATGTGGAACAACAGTGCGGAGTATTCATTTACTATGTAAGAACTGCATTTTATTAACATACATTATTTTTGCTTTGCGCGTGTGAATACACACACACACACACACACACACACATATATATATATATATATATATATATATATATATGTGTGTGTGTGTGTGTGTGTGTAATATTTATGTGTGAATCGAATGCATTTCATTGTGGTACTTGTATTTGTAATGTTTAGTTTATATTAGTGTTACATGCACAAAGATAAATACGCCATGCCTTAAAAATTATCACTTCGTCTAAAAAGGAAAAAATGGGGGGGGGGGGAGGCCTCCGATTTATGTTGCCCCGGGTCTGACATTGTCATAATATGGCCCTGACAGAGGCAATAATAACCTTGATGAGGGACTGTTGACGTACACGTAGGGATGTTGAAACAATCTGGTGCACAGATATTTTCTCGGAAATAAACCCATGTCGCAAGGTGTATCAATCTTGTATTTAGTCGTTGAGGAATTACCCGACATAGACAAGGTCAGATGCAATATAACTTGGAGACATGAAAAATTCTCGTTTTCTTTTGGCTCAAGCTAGAATTCCAGCAACTATAAGTTTGTGCCACTTCCGCAGTTGGGCCGTGACTTATCTGACACTTCCTGTAAGTCGCTTAGCCAGTAGTACAGAAGCAACAAATGCAGGCCCATATCTCTGCGTCATCGAGCAACCAGTGAGCATATGTCTGCTAGAATATATATATGTTCTTGGAGGCTAGCCTACATGTCAGTGAACACGCGAATTTTTCCCGTTTCTAAATATCACATTAGCTACTAAACCAAGCAGAATAAAATGCAAATTAAAAATATTGTCCAGAGGCGTCTAGAGGATCCAGTCTAAAAACTCAAACCATCATAAAGGTCGCTTAAAAGGCAAAAACAAAAATAAATTGTGAAATTATCACAATTATATCACTGAGAATTATAACTATAATGAGATCTCTGTCATAATGTAGGCCTACTATAAAATATGGTACAAAATACATCAAGATCTTTACTGGAAAACACACGCGTTAAAAGTCGTAACATAGTCACAATGTCAATTTTTTTACTGCAAAAATCATGATCAATTATTGTTGTATCCAGACATTCATTAATGTTATAGACTGGATTCTTTAATAACCTTTTACTAGAGATAATGAATGGTATATCGCGAAAATGATTTGTGCTAACATACCCTTGAAAACACTGTAGTTTCGTGTGACATGTATGATTAGGTGACAACGTAGCAATAACAGGCATAAAATATAACAGCGATTGGCTCAGTCAAATAGGGCAACAGGTCCACGTACAAGAGAAAACCAGTAATAATCTAATAAGCTGAACGTGTGTTGATACCCAGCATACAGTCAAGTTTTCCCGCTGTAAACCATTATCTCTGCCAATTATAAACAATTTTTTCATATTTCTTAATGTATTGGCACTGAGCATTGACAGCAATTTTGTTAAATAATTTAACACTCATATCCTTAAGCAGTTTTTACAATTATGCGACACTGCGACAGCTACAGTGCGGCAAAAACGACTTGCTGCTGTCGCACACACATCCGATTTTACAATTGTGCGAAAATATCGGTGACGTCAATGCGTTCATTTGCTTTTAGTGCCCTCTTTCGTTAGAAAGGGAACTAAAATACTTGCGCCTCTCGCGCCTCTTTAGTTTTCTCGCAGTGTTTTTTTTTTTTTTTTTTTTTTTTTTTTTT
>PNEQ01054162.1:16635-32554 GCA_003012365.1 Medauroidea extradentata | reverse complement strand
TTTGGAAAATCCAAAAACAACATGGCGGACTCAAAAACAAGATGGCGGACAATGACGTCATCCAAGATGGCGGGCAGTGACGTAATCCAAGATGGCGGACAGTGACGTCACGGCGGCCATGTTGATTGCGTCATCAGCGGCACCACAGCACCACAGCCAGCAGCCGTTGTCCTGGAACCTACATTATCTTACTACTTACGTCCTTTATTCAAAAGTTATTTTATAAGTAAGTTCAGTGTTATTTATGAAGTACAATGAACATTTAACTTTATTTTTTTCCTTTTTTGAAAGTACAACTACAAAACTAATCCTTGTAATATTACGAGCATATACGTTGCATTTTATTACATGGACAACCACTGTAGTTTTACAAGGAATTTATTTGGCAACTGGGTTTCCAATGATTTTCTTTGTAAAAGTACAAAAAAAATTACAGTGTATTTATGATGTGGCTCAAGAATACCGAACAACATACAACTTAAAATTATGTTTCCGATATTGAAGTTTGATTGATAGCTGTGAGCGTAATTCAGTGTGATCTGTTTAAGCAATATACGTGGTATATCTTTGGTATATTTTTGTTTTGCGAAATCGATGCGTCTCATCGACATTGCTGTTTGGCATGTATGGATACGATATCGATAGTCAGTCTACTGTATTACCCCAGATTGTCCTAAACGTCGTATTTGATGTCGTCGAAGGGAGCCATATCTATCGCGTGTGTTATATTGTTTGTGTCGTCTTGTCTATAACTATTTCTGTCGTGATTATTTGTGCTCTCCTCATTGTCTTTGTACGTCATTGCCGCCATTTCCATGCACCTTGTTTGGTCCTTGTCTGTTTTGACTTGCCGTGTTCGTATTTTGGTTTCCATTGCGAACATACCGACTATATTCGTGTTAGGAAATTACGTTTATGTTTGCTTACTACAGCCACTTCTGACTGTCTTGGTTTATTTCTTCGTTTATTTGCTCATTTTGTCGTAAAATCGTCATGTCATATAACTGTGAGCTTTCTGCGACTCACAGTGAGTGACTGAGAGATTTTGGTCAGCGCTTAAGGGGCCTGCCTCGTTGCCATAAAATCACACTGCAGCGTGTTTGAAGAACAAGTTTTAAACCGAAACTAATACATGTGTGTTCACGCTGTTTCTCTACGAAAAGAACACACACTTCAGACGACTGCCCTTAAGTACTTTCAAGACAACACACGTATTAGAAATCCCCCTGTAGGGCACGTCAAAATGGGTTAAAACGGGGTTTCCAGGCTACTATAGCGGAAAATATACTAGCAGAATACATGTGAAACCACTTAAGGGTAGTGCATTGGACTTTAGTAAAGTGATTTCGTAAATAAAACAATAGGGTCACCACTTAAAGTCCCATAGGAAATTTGTTTTTTCGCGAAGACTGCACGCCTTAAGCGTAGAGGCGACGCACCGTTGTATGGCCCATACGACGTCGCCCTTAGCACCATACCTCACTCACACAAACATGTGCCACGAGGCGGGCCCCTTAACATCGAGGTCTTCACCGCTGGTGAGGTGAGAACGGAGTGGCGCTGGAATGGTGGGGCAGGGGAAACGGGAGATGAGAAACCCGCCGACCAACGGCATCGTCCGGCACGATTCCCACATGCGGAAATCCGGGGACCGAACCCGCAGGGAATCGAACCCAGATCGCCTTGGTGGGAGGCGAGATGTCTGACCCACCGTGATTCCCTCTGCGGCTCATAAACATCTGCTAGTGATGACGTATATCCTGCAAAACACTTGTTTACCGTGCACCCCTTTATAAAATTAATTCAAAGATCGCATCGATATTACTATTGCACAACAGGTCTGCCAGTTAAGACTACAAACATCATCTCGTTCTGTGCTGCCGTCTCACAGCTTTATCACTGACCTCGAGTCAAGGTCACACGCGAGCGGCTGTTGGACAACAAGCTCGTAAACTCTCACACCACTCCCTTCCCCCAGCCAGATTTTCGTCCCAAATTTGTAGGAAGTGTACCAGTAGAGGTCAGGGTTCTCGGCCGGCGCACCGAGATTCTTCTACCGAGGAGTCGCGGACAACTTGTGTGCAAGATGATTTTTAATACTCTTTATCCGCCACTTCCCACATCATGTATGTTGTTGACGTCTATCCTTTAATTTAACGTGCATTATTTTCTCCACTTCAGGCATTCCTGAAGGTGTATCAACATGTTTATATTCCATGCTCTAAATGTTAGGCTGTTACTTAGTTTTACGTTGATAGCAAAACCTCCATGTTATCTGACATTTGCTGGGTGAAAGCAAAGATTGAACGTGTTTATATATGTATATATGCTGTGTTTACAATTTATAATGCCTGCTAAAATTTTTCTTTTTATTAAGTATCTCCTTTTGCGCCATGGAGTAGACATTGCCGTGTAACTGACAAGCACAGTATTCAACAGTTAATATATATATATATATATATATATATATATATATATATATACACATGTGTATGTATTATATGTATGTATATATACTTTCTGACAAAAAATTTGTCTCGAGTAATGTATTTGTGAAGAACAATTTCTGACACCGAAATCTCGTACATTTAAAAGCGGTGCAAGAGACCATGCTTAACAAATGTATCATTTTGGATAAATGTGTACTCATAAAGTTGGTAAATATATTTATCAAGGATTGTTGTTTTATAGTTTTTCTACATTGACTTTCAAAAAGGGTAGATCTCAGTTGTAGAACTCAGTGCTTATTTACCTTCCATGCTTCTTAACGGAGAGGGCGGACCGGATGTTTTAAATTAGTTCGGTGTTCTTAACTGCGCGGTGAGCTGAATACGTGTGTGCACTTGGCCTTATCGCCTGGCCCTTAACTGGGCATTTGAAATGAGCACATTTTCGTTCAGACCGTTATTCTACCTCGTCATAAGTACGCACTGGCCAACAAGCGGTATGCAGAGCCTGGCAGGCTGACGTTCATCTGATATTTGCTTAAAACGTGCATGAGTAATGCCTGCTTAGGAATATTATTGAAAAGGTGCCGCCTACCAGAGTGTTAGAGGGTCGTCCGTGGCGGAGTTATAAGGGTGACCTTGAAGCGCGCATCAAATGCGTATCGCCACAAGCCAAACACTGAACAAGCGTGCAATATTCCCGCTGATCCATATTTGCTATGGGACTCTCAGCGGTGATCATATGATTTTATTGTTAGAAAGTCTGTATCAAAGTTCAATGAACGTTTTTATGTGAGTTTCACATACATCCGGTTAGTACATTTAGAAGTACTTCAGTCTGAAAAGGCTGCTTTTACCTGTGTCATAGGGCTTGGAATAATTTTCCTTAATGTGTGTGGTGTCTAGCAATCATACCGCCTTTGTTCGAAGTGTTTTTTTGTACAATGGCACGACGGCCACATCTGGAATAGTTTCTTAAAATAAATATATTTATACATACACTGGAGCGCATTTGAAGTGTGTGGTAGGCGGCCCCCTTAAAATATGGGAAGGATTTTAAAAATAGTATAGGCATGTACATTAGACCTTTATCTTTATTACTGGCCTTAATATTCATTATTGAGTCGACCAGGACTGTTGAATGTTGGGAGTGTGGCCAAGTATAACGCCAGCCATGTTTCCCATGTGTGAAAAACCCGGGAACTGGCCCCACCGGGAATCTAACCTGGATAGACTTGGCGGGAGGAGAGTGCCCTAGCAACTACACAAATCGCAACCTTAACTTTATGATAGTTATTTAGTAACTTGTCGCTGTAATTCTCTGACCATGCAGCTAGTTGTGAATGTAGTAGTTTGATGCAGACGAGGTAGGAGATTTATTTATTTATTTACGTTTGAGAAACATGCACGCATATTTACACTGTTACGAACATCATGTTACAACTTTCAGTACATTCTCAGATACCTGCATCTTCTATACAGGTGGTTGTATGCAGGCAACACTGGAGCATGTGTTTAACTTTAACATCTTGTCAACGTTCACGTTTGATTTGCCAGGCTAACCTTGGAGCTGCCCACTCCTGATTGCAACCTCCTATATAGACTTCCACATCAGCCATAGCTTGATCATGGCTAGATGGTAAAGTTTCAGATACTCTCATCTAACTATACATGATGAAGCACGTGTCTCTTTAAAGAACTCCAGGACTTATGTGCTCTTAGGGAGTTGTCTACCCCGAGTCTTGGTGAGAGTTGGATAGGAAATGTTAAATCATATTATATGTAGTTTAGTATCAGTCATATATCCCACCACTAACTCATTTTGCTCATCTCCGTGCGCATCACTATGCTATAGGAATTTCATTTCTTTTTTCAATACCCTGTAAACTGTCAGCAGATAAGTACAATAATTGAATTGGGAATTTGCAAAGGGATCAAGTTTTTTTATAGCAAATTCAGGTTATATGAGATTCCGACTCTACAAAGTATTTTCTTGGCTGTCAACAACAAAAGAAACCAAGTCCTATACAAGAAATACGTTGAACGGACTAACCCTAGTAGTATAATCAGGTTCCATGTGGTTTAGTAGTTTTCCACTAGCATATACTAGGGTTCCAATAATCACACCAAATACATTATGCTTTATATGATAGTGCAATACATAGCATTGCTTTATGAGTATAAAGTACTGGGTGGTTTTGTTTTTTGCAAAATATGTTTCTATGTATCATATTATTAGTTTTTCACCAGAATATACCAACATTGCACTAATATCTACTCAAGCCATCATGTTTTTCGTGCCTTTATTAGAAAGAACGCTACTTTTTTTTAAAAAAAGGTACCAAGTCCAATAACATTATTAATTTCTAAAGAATAAAAGATAAAAGCGTACCTATGTCAGTTATGTTTCATATTATTACACACACACACACACACAATACTTTCAAGTTATCCATTATTGATAACCAGTTTCACTCCCAGATCCACTATAATACGTTTTTTGTTGTTTCCCAGTAATCTACTCATTTGTATTTGGCCCCTTTTACGAATTCCTGATTCAATTATATTCCCATAAAAAATTGAAACCACCAACTCAAACATTTTTTCCAGGCTTTAATTCATGTCGCAATATTTTCTTCATCTCAATGCATAAAATTGTTTTTGTTGGAAAGCTATAACATTCAATGTTACTGAGCTCCTCCTAATATCATTGAACCTGTAAATCCATATACATGATCTCGCCAGGGCGTCGAGGTAGCCAGTGTTCTTAATACGACTATAAGAATTTAAGTTTCCTTTACATACTCAAAAACGGAATAGGTCCGCTAACCATATGATTGTCCACAAACGTCAATCCAGTTGATAGTACCAACAGTATTTCCTATATACCTAGAATATTATGAGACTCCAGTCCCTCAGAATTCCCATGGTCAGGGCAGAGTAGTTTCCACTTCGTACTGCTTAATCATATAGCCGCATCAGAGCTGTATGTTACGGCCTCGACCGTTCATTGGGAACAATCTTCCAACAAGAAGGCAGTATATGAAGGCAAATGCACTATAAACCAATATCGGACAACTTGTGTATTTTTTTAGATCTCTTACTGTGTTTCCACCTCAAGCCAACAGATGAAGCAAATTTTTATTAATTTCAGATTTTATGCTGCCAACACAACAACATGGGGAAAACCTCACTTTCTCTACGAATAACTAGTTTTCATTGCCACAACCGAAAATGTCTAAATATAAAACAGTGGTTCGCCAAACATATCAACTAAAGAAACTGTATGTGAACAGAAATGTAATAATAATATAAATTTATTGAGTAGATTCATCTCATGCCGCTAGGTTATATCACACACATTTCTATTTGTTATTGGTAGGTGCATAACTGTACAGCATTAGTCTCTGCAATATTTGGTGGGCAACCACTATGCTCAGTGGTTATAACTCCTGGCCGGAGGGCCAAGGGTCCCGGGTTCGAACCCCAGCCAGTGAGGTCAATATATAGTTACCTCCCTGTGTTCAGGACTGGATGTTGTTCCCTCATACCCATACTGTGGAAGACAATGGCGAACCACGACAGTATCATCCTAGCTTAGTCGTGCCTCTCATGTTTCTCCTGAGGTCCAAACCTCCCCCCCCCTCTCCGGACTGAAAACTCATCAGACATTATTTGTATTTATAGGATGGAAATGCTTAACGAGATCAGTGCCAAAAATATGTTTTTGCGTAAAATGCGAAAACAACGCTGCAAGAGCCTGCGGATAAATTGGGGCGTACATCTTTAAATGATCAAAAAATCTGTCAGGAAAATTATTGAGAATTAATTCTTACAGCATTACTTTGGCAACGCCTAGTTTATTTTGAAGTCAGAAATCCAATTTGGTCTTTTTTGGCACTTAGCTCTGTTAGTGTTTCCACTCTACATTTGATGAATGTGGGTGTGCATGGTGTGTTGATATGTTGCAGTGGGCCTGGCAGTGCTGCTGATCAATGTACTGGCGCGGCCCTATCGCAGGGGTTACTTCTGTGACGACGAGTCCATCAGGCTGCCGTACAAGGCGAGCGTCCAGGTTTCCGACACCACCGTCGCCATTGTCGGTCTCTTCCTGCCGCCACTCGTCGTGAGTACATGCACTGCTAATAAAAATATTGTAGTAAATTACACGTAAGTGTATGCAGCAGTTACACCACAAGTATGTAGGAAATTTACAGTAGTAATCGTGGGAAATATTGCCGAGCAATTATGGAAAATTACTTGGCAAATGTGTGGGAAAATCTCAGATCGCTGTTGCAGCATTGCACTGTTGTACAAAGCCATTTCTACAGCTGTAACAAAATTACTCTTCTGTTCTACATCGCCTCCCTCCAGACACATATTGGGTGTGACTAACCATGGAAGTTAGCTGACACAAGAGTAACCAACCAAAATTAGCATATAAGCAATTGAACCGTCATACATACAGTCATTGAGGGGTAACTTTGTACCATTTTGGGATAGTATTGTAACAAGAATTTTATTTTATATAATAGCTTTGACGCATTGAACCACTATACAAACTTTAAGATTATAAAACTTATTCATGTATAACACAACCGTATTCTTAAATTCTGTAACACTTCATTTGAAATTAAACTAGGCTGGTGGTACAAAGTTGTCCTGACCGGTACAAAGTTACCCCAAATGACTACACAAACCACTGCAGAGCTGTGTTAACCAACAATTAATATGCATTCTGACTGACAGTGGTTAAAAGAAAGCGTTCAGCTATGCTTGTTTACCTGCTAGAGGCAATATTGTCGAAACTGGTGCGGGCTTATAAAGTTAAACAACATTTATATGTGGACTACTAAACTAACTGTAGTATTTTTATCAGTAGTTTTTTTCCCCTTCTGGGGACATTTAAGCAGTCACTCTACAATTTTATTTGTGGAAAGTTTAGCATGAATTAAAACTAATGCTTGTTAGATTTCTGCTTTCAAAATCAAGTTGGTATTTTTTCAGTCTCAAAAGAGGGTCGAAATGAGTAATTTTGGGAAGCCCGTGCTGTATTGCTATAAAAAAGAAGCATCGTTTGAAAAAAGAAAATTTTATTTTAACAAATAAAGATATGTATGTTTAGAAGTTTTCCTTAAAACAGAACAGGCATGTCATGCTACAATACAATTGCAGCACTAGGCATCTAGACTTCTCTCATCTTGCATGACGAGGCCAGGTGAAATGGTAAGGCAGTGACAAGGTACAGGAAGTTTGCGCGAAAATATCTCTGCATAACCAACAGCTCTATGTCATGGTCAGCGGTTGAATGTTTTACACCCAGCATCTTGGGGTTATATCCGCCAATCACAGGCGTGTGTTGTCACAGGTTGTCTTGTTCTGATTAGCGTAGTCAAATGAGAGACATCTCTGCACGAATATTACACAGTCAGTAACAACAAAGTAGAGCTGCAGATATACACGTAAAACTCTTGAGGCAAAATGGTCAAAAATCTCTTCACGTAAACTTGAGGTTGCTATGAGTGACTGCAGGAAGGTGGGGATGTGTGTGCAGATGCTGACGACGGAGCTGACGAGGAACGGCTTCTCGGCTCGTGGCGACTACGAGCTGCTGGGCTGGCGGCCGCCAATGTGGCTGTGCAGACTATACTGCCTGGCCGGGGTGTTCATAGTGGGCGCAGCCTTCAGCCAGCTGGTGGTGGACAGCGCCAAGTACCTGGTGGGACGTCTCAGACCTCACTTCATTGCCGTATGTGCCCCAGTGCCAGCCATCGCCTGCACCTCGCACGACTATGTCCTCGACTACACCTGCACCGGCGCCAACACTGATGTCATCGAGGAGGCCAGGTGAGTCTGCACACTCTGCTGTGCTAGTTTCTCCCTCGCCCTTCCCGCTTTGTATCTGCGCACTCTGCTGCTATACTCTTCCTCACCCTTCTCGCTTTGCATCTGCGCACTCTGCTGCTATACTCTCATTCGCCATTCTCGCTTTCTTCTATAGATGGTTCGCAATGTAGTGAACATTTTAGCCAACGACCTTGTCTAGAATAAAATTTGAAAATGAAATTTATTGTAACCTCAGACATTAATGTTTGAGTACAGTACAGTCGATACACTGATTGTTTCTTAGGTTGTTTTCTTTATACATAAAAGTCAGGAAGCTATAAATTAACTGAAAGTAAAAACATAGCTATGGCTTTTAAAGTGCTCGAATTATCCTTAATAGCCCATATCAGTACTGGCCGGACTTCATGCTGATATGAGAAATCAGATATTCAGAATCAGACATGTCAACAAAAACCCGAAAATGAGTTTAACACGTTTTCAATTCATGGTTAGTGAAATAGACTCTGATTACATTTATCTAAAAAAATTACATGTCCCTTTTAAATATTTTAGCCGTAAATTTACGCTTTCATTCAAACCAGATATGTCTACCACCCTACTGTATTTGTGCTTTCATTACAAGGAAAAAAAATAGGTGATATTCTGGAATATAAAAAGTTATGGAATGCAGCCTGTGAAAGGTCTAAAGCCAGATAAGTCCATAATATTTAGTCGGAACCAGTTATAGCCTATTTTTTTTCTTTTGAATTGAACAATATTTACATACTTTATATTAATTACCATAATTTGACAGTTCGAAATGACGAATAGTAATCAACCTGCCACACTTCATTTGCATTAGTATACCAACATTTTTAATTCCTTAGCTGTAAAGTTGGATAACATGGACATGTCTGGTTTAGAAAGTTTTCTTTTCATCTACGAAGCGGGGTTGGCTCAGTGAGCTCATGACGTTCGAATCGTTAGAGGATGGATCCAACTCCAGGCCATGCAATGGTTTTCCCAAATCACTCCAAGGGAATGCTGGTGAAGTTCCTCAAGACAAGCAATGGCTGATTTCTACCTAATTTTGTAACTATAACGACGGTTGGTTTCGTCTGTACTGTGTGGGATTCGCACGAAAATATTGGTTGAGAAGTAGAGCAATAACTCAGTTAAATATCGTTATCTTATGAGCAAAATATGCACCTTCATTGCGGCTAGTTGCACTGTAGTAGGACGAATACGCTCACACTGATTGGTTCTTCTAGTTTGGTGGGAATACATTGAAAAGTTCAAACTTGCCATTCCTCTTGAGTATATTATAGTTGTGGCGTATTTCCTTCCAACTGCGACCAGAGGTTCAGTGACGTGAGTAGATGGAAATAACTTGGCCGGCGATCTTCAGCACTGGTGATAATGCGGCATGGAGTGACATTGAAATGAAGGGACCTATATTCCAGAGGTAAACCGCCGACTGATGGCATTGTTTGGCACGATTCCTACATGCGAAAGTCCGGGTTGACAATGTCGAGAAACGAACCCGGATCGTCTATTCTAGAAGGCGAGATGGGAGAAGAAGTAACAACAGAATAGCAATGGAACTAATCTGAAATGATTAGTCTATTTAAGTAGAGTTACACAGTGTTTAAGGGCTTGTTCCCTTGTTTTTTTTTTTTTTTTTCAGACTGGTGCCAATAACTCAAATATTTTTTAACGAAAAGTTTTGAAAAAATTTGAGTTAATATGCAATCACACGGTGCACAATACTGTGGACGTGTTTTTTTAAAATAATGTACCATTCACCAGCAAAAAAATAATTTCTCATAATTTTTGCTTATTTTCACGATGAAAAACGTGGTACTTTAGGTAATGAAATCTAAAAAACAGTTCAGTATAATTCTACAAAAAAAATTCAGCTACAAATTATAACATATAAGTGTCAAATCTGTGCGGCGAAATTTTGATATGAGTATTGGATAGCAATTGGAATATATATATATATATATAATATATCAAAAATTCAGTCTTACAGTTCGAAGACTTATCTATCACCATTTGTATGTGAATATTTCTGTTGCAATACACCAAATGGATTTTTAAATTTTTTGCCCCTTAAATATTACATATTTTGTGGTCAAAATAAGCCAAAATGAATCAAAATAATTTTTTGCTAGCAAACTGTATATTATTTTTAAAAAACGCTGTGTCGGTGTATCGTATGACTATACACAGTCTCAAATTTTTTCAAAGCATTTGGTTAAAAAATATTGAGTTATTTTCAATTGTTTGAAATAAATGATAGATCACGGCCTTAAGGGTGCTGCCTAGCACATGTTTCAAATGTGTCGCAGTGTGTTTGTAAATACTTTATTTACGAAACTATTCCACATGTGCCTATTGTGCCAACGCACGAAAAGTAACCACATTAGGGCAAGGACAGAATATTATTTTAAGACACCATATCATTAAAATCACTGTACTTTTACAGTATTATAACTTTTTTTTTATCATTATTCAATTTTCACACACGGAAAATTGTAAACCGTCCTAGCGCTGAACTTTATACGTGTCTAAATAAATAAATAGCTATTCAGACTGCTGTACTTCAAATTGTTCTAGCCGGACGTATGTGGAACTCAGATTGAAACGTGCACTAACTTTTGCTACAGACTTCCCACCAATAAAACTATATGGTCACCACTTAAAGTACCGTCGTAAAAATAGATCGGTTTGAATATTGCAATTTAGTCCAGTGCTTGGCTCGTTGCGGCGATGCGGCATTCGATGCGCGTTTCAAGGTCACGTCACTTCCGAGCCGCTAAAGCGCAGGAAGGCGGCAACGTTAAGAGGAAGTTTAGACCATTTTATTGTATTTTCAGGTTTTGAGGCAAAACATATATTCAAATTGTTGGCTGTTATCTAAATTTTCTCTTTAGCATAGCATAAATGATATTTTTGGTAAATTTCTTGACATAATTAATAATGGAATCTCTAATTAACTTGCCGTGCAGAATCATTCCAAGAGAATTATTGAACGTTAACCTATAATTCTCTTGCAATGTTTCTGCATGTCAAATTAATTAAAGATTCCATTATTATTTATGTTAAGAAATTTACCAAGAATATATCCAATTCTTTGTCGTAAAGAAAATTTTGATGATAAAATTTGAATAAATTTTAATGTTATTACTCAAAAACTGAAAGTATAAATCTAACTCTTCCCCTTAACAGCGCTGCCACCTCGGAGTCCTGGCGAGAGCAGTGGTAGAGACATTATATTGGGCTCAGTCACCAACCACAATATCGCTTTTGACGAAATACTGTGTTTGTCTTTGATAAGTAGAAAAAATTGCAGTATGTACTAAAATTTGGAAAAATTATTATGAGAGAATGTGTTCGAGCGTTTTCGGCCACAAAAATACTTACTTGTTAACAGTTTTCAGGTTTTTAAAATACCTGTCTAAAATCAGCTCAATAGTGTATGCAGATGAACAGTATGGTCAGGGGTGGCGTATTTATATAGGTTCCACAGGCATTGCGCCACATTTAATTCAATGTAACATATAAATAAATCCCAAATCTTGCATTGCGTTCGCCAGGGTTATGGTCAAGATAGAATCCTAAAAGTGGAGGAACAACCTTACATTAAAATTGCATTTTGAAGCAATATGTTGTATTTGAGTTAAATAATTACAATTCTGGCTATGTTAAGACACAGAGTGAGACTTTATTTGAAGTTAATATTACCTTATGTACATGTATATATCTGAGCGTGCAAAACTTCGACCGTTACAAGTCGCTCAGTGTGTGTATGATTCGTTCGCTTATGAACAGCAGTCAAAAAACGTTACACACGTGAATACGCATTTCAAGTAGGCCTACTCCGTTTACCTCAAAAGGTTATTTTTACACTGTCGAAAATAAGTGATTTGTATGTGCGTGTTTTTTTAAGTACGAAAATATTGGCAAAAATGCTTTAAAAGGTATAGACGTGTATAATACATCTTTATAGTTAATATTGCGTCTTAAGGGCGCGATCTACTGCAATTTTCATCATCATTATTTTATTTTGTATTTGTACCGTATATATTTTATTATTATTTTAGATACAAAATGTGACTAAATTTGGCTCTCATGAAATTTTTTATCTCTCATACTTTTCTAGTAATGGCTTGTTAAAGTCATATTTTGCATGTTTCCGTTTTAAGGACTACACTAAAACCAACTGATATACCACACTCAAAAAAATCACAGTGGACGAAGACATTGCGGGCTACAATGACATGCTCATAAAGTTAAAGAATAAAAATTATTTGTATTTAAAAAAAAATATTGAATTTTTAAAATTGTTATTTTCAGTTTCAGAATTTTTTTAAAAATCCAAATAATTTTTATCCTTTAATTTTATGAGCATGTCATTGTAGCCTGCAATGTCTTTATCCACTGTGATTTTCTTCAGTTTGTTATATCAGTTGGTTTTAGTGTAGTCGTTAAAACGGAAACATGCAAAATATGACTTTAACAAGCCATTACGCGAAAACTATGGGAGATAAAAAAATTTCATAAGAGCAAAATTTAGTCACATTTTGTGTCTAAAATAAGAAAAAAAATATCTGATACAAATAAAAAATGGCGATGAAAATTGCGGTAGACCGCGCCCTTAAAATAACAGGATCATTGCTGAATGTCATATAATCTAGTCGTCGACGAGAAGACTGCAAACCAGTTCTACTACTTGCGCCTAGAGGCTAGGGTTAGGCGTGATGTGTGTACTGTTTCGTCCTTACCGCTTCTGCAGTTCTGGACCTTGAATGCTCAACACATCTTCACTTAGACAGACCCCTTAAGGGTGTTCAAGTGCGATAAAGTCATAATTTTATATTCATATGAAATAGTGAAAGTTTCGTAGACAATACTTGTGAGTGCAGTTTCCTCGTATGAAACAATTTTTAGATTGCGCAGTTTTCTGATAATGGAACGTCAAAGTCAAAATTTGCATGTCTTGCTGCCATGCAAATAGTTAAAACCAATTGACTTACGTACGTGAAATAATTTAATGTGAAATAATAAAACTATAGGCTATGTAATAAAACATTTGAAATAAATCCCGCGAACTGTTTTTGTATTTTAAAAAAATGCTGAATTTTCTACTTATTTAAAGTCAAAATATTACACTGTGGATTTTTTTAATGTTTTATTGCATAGCTCATGGGATGTAAGTTTTCAGTGAATTATTTTGTTTAAGTAGGTCAGTTCGTTTTCACTATTTTCATGGCAGTGTAACAAGTAAATTTTGACATTGACACCCCGTTATGAGAAAAACAATAAGTGCTTGAACTATTCCGTAAGAGTGAAATGTACTCACAAGTATTCTACAAAACTAACAATGTTACTTATGTATATACACATATATATTTTATTGTACCGTACTTGAACATCCTTAAGAATGAGACGGGTGGCAAGAAGACGTATGTCAGGCTGGCAGAGTGACTAGTGTGAATCCAAGGAGGTAGGTGAAGGTTGCTGTAGAGAATATCCTATCAAGGACGGAGAATTAATGACCGGAAAGAGATGGATAATGGTTCCAACAGAGCAGCCACAGGATGGGAATGTGAAGGAATGCATGAAGTCGTAAAAGTTTCTATCAGAACAGTGTTTTTCCATTTACGTTTATAACACAAACAAGAATGAGGCACTATTTTGAATTGTGTGAAAATGTGATGGCCTTTAAACGCGATAAGGATAGGATGGGATCGTTCCATAAGATAAAGGCAAAAATAAGCAATAAATTACAGACGTGAATTTGTCGTGTACGATAAGAGGTACACAATGCCATAGGATCGTTTATAATCTATGGTACGTACGCCATTTTGGCTGATGTGATTTCCATGGTGCAGACGTCTATGTTAAAGATGACATCTATATGAGCATTTAACATTAATATGTCATATCTACGAATGTATTTAACCAATTTAAAAAAGCTGTGAACGCTAACAGTATGTATCACAAGCATAAAATGCATATCTAGAGTTTCCTTTTGTCTGTCAGTTTCATTTTTATTTTAAAATGTTGAGAGCATCTGTAGTGATAAAGGGTAACAACCAGCGGTAGTGTGAATATGTGTACATCTGTATTTGTGTGCAAAAGGGGGGGGGGAAGTGGAGTTAACTTATGATTACGTTCACAGAGGGTCAAAGACCTCACAATTCTACACTTATATGTTGGCTACCTAACCTATACGTATTTAACATGTGGTGTTCATTTATGACCGTACCTTAATTATCATGTTAAGTAAATGACATACAATTAATTGAATGATGTTTTACTATAACGTAATTTGAATATTAACTTAAGAGGACGTGGTACATAATTCAACGCTAAATGCATTCATCTATAACTGTAGGTTTCTTGAAGCCAATTTGCGAAAATTAAACAATAGCAATCCTAGACAATAGTTTTAGCCAACGTTTTAAACAAAACTGTTCCCAGTGTTACGAACTTCTGAGGCACAATCTCTGACGCCGGAACCTCGTGCATTTAACTGCGGCGCAAGGGATCTCGCGTAACGGATTAGTAATTCTGGACGAATATTTACTCATAAAGTTGGCAAATACCATTGTATAGTATTGTAATTGAGTATTTTATCCATATTGGCTTCGAAAAAAGTGTATGAATCAATTGATGTTTTCTGCGTTTATTTATCTACTACGCACTCTTCAAGATGCCGTTCCAGTGTTTCAGGCGCATGTACATGAACCACATATAAATCAAGGTTAATTTTACCTTCTCTATAGCAGTAAGAGTATTACACATATCAACATTATCTTCGCACTTTATGAAAGACACAGCCGTTCTTATTTTCACTGCGTTCTGCAAGATCTAGTATAACGAACGGTTACATTAAAAACCTAATACAAAGAAAAAGTTTTGTAATATTTATAGTCTACCATTTTTATACTTCGGCGTACACAGCGAAAATGAGAACGACTGTGTATTTGATAAAATGCGAAGATAATGTTGATATGTGTAATACTCTTATTACTATAGCGAAGATAAAAATAGTCTTGAATGATATAAGAATAATGAGGGTTGCATACATGCGCCTGAAACACTGGAAAGGCCTCGTAAATAGTCGGGGTTACTGTTGGAGCTCTGACCACTATCATACTGCATTGCTAACATTTTATTGTGAACTAACGACCCAGGCAGCAGTAATTATCTATAGCCAAGAACTGAAGTCCATACACTTCCAAGTATCGATCCTACTTGATTAATTAATTTAGTAGTAATTATGTAGTAGGGAAAATATGACACAAAACTGGCAAAAGGAAAAAAAAATTCTGTTGAACTGATTGCTACCAAACTTTACAGGATCACCCGATGTGCTAATCTGAAGATTGCCTGAAAATTTAACCAAAATCGCTCCAGCCGTTTTGTAGTCCATAGGGAACATATACATTCACTCATCGATTTTTGTATGTATAGAATAAATCAAGTTAACCCGAGTTATTTTACACGGAGTACAATGGCGAGATGAATTATCTGTTTGTCAGTTTCAGAACCTTAAGTTTTCAGTGTAAAACTTTTTTTTTTTTTTTTTTTTTTTTTTTTTTTTTTTTTTTTTTTTTTTTTTTTTTTTTTTT
>PNEQ01054162.1:0-16535 GCA_003012365.1 Medauroidea extradentata | reverse complement strand
ACTTCGACGACCGCTTCGTAGAATGGCGGACGATGTGCTCGTGCAAAAAAATTACAGATGTCGTTCTTCCTGGAATTCCATAACAAAACCCATTTATGAAAGCGACTGGGAAGCTCATGAAGAAATACTAACATTATTATTATTACTACTATAGCAGAGCTTTCTTTGGTCGTACTGTGAAGGTACTATTTTTTTCCCTGCTATCTTGTTATGGCAGTCATTACTTGTGTGTTTGAAGAGAATGCCGTGCCGCCATAGTTTGTTCCAAGAAGACTATCTTCCTACCGTCTGAGAAGAACTAGGAGCTACAGCTGGCGCTGTCGACTTTACGACATTTAATGAGTTTGTTTCTAGTGTGAGGCTGTTGACACAATGATGTACCACACTCAACCACTGCGCTGAAATTAAAGGCTATTGAGCTTCAGACAACCATCTTTGTTGACGTTGTTAATGCCATTGGTTCCTATTTATTCTGTTGTTTGCGAGAGTAATTGTTTAAATCCTGCTAGGGAGTCGACATTGCAAAACCGTTACATAAAAATGTTGGAAATTTTTCGTACTATGTACGCTAATTTTTTCAAAAGATAAGTTTAAATAATTTTGGCTAATTTTCGACTTAAATAAATCGATAATTAGCCAAAATTGTAAAAACTTGTTTTTCGAAAAAATTAGGCTTCATAGTACAATCTATTTCCAACCTTTCTATGTAACGGTTTTGTGATATTTGCTCCCTTTCAGAATTTTAAAAAATAAAACTCACTAAAATGGCATACATAGAGACCCGAGGCCTTAAGGCTGCCGCCTGGTGAAGGACGTGTTTGTGTGTGTGCGAGGCGAAAATCGACGAGGCGCTATGAGCGACGTCGGCCGGCACATGTATTGTAATATCGCCTCTACGGCCAGAGTTGTAAACGCGTGCGCAGTGTTCCCGCCGTAACGTTATTTTAATGTGGGACTTTAAGCTGTGACCCTATCATTTTATTGAACACGTCACTGTAGCCAAGTGCAATGTACTTGGAGATCTCAATTTCGAACAAATCCGTTACATATATGTTGAGAAACAACCTCGTGAAAAAGCCGTTTTTAGCCAAGTTTGAGGGCTTTAAAATAATATTTCTAATGTGCGTGGTGTCTTGAAAGTCACATTCACAAGTAATCTGAAGAGTGTTTTCTTGTCGTAGATAAGAATTGTGGTCGCACGTTTATTGGTCTCTGAGAAAAAAACGTAACTCCGAACACGCTGCACGCAAAAGGATTCCGGGTTCAAATCCATTCCCTTCTACTGCTGGTAGGACTCCCTCCCCCTTTCCCCTCTCCCACGTACACACACGCTGACTTATTGCACGGGGCACAAGAGGGAAGCAACAGTTTTAACTACGCAGTGTTTCCTACATGTTGCGTGTAACTTTCTCTACTGATGGCAGTTAAAAAAGTTAACTTTACACGGGAGAATGAAGATAGGATTCGGCTAGGCCCTGTATTAAAGGAACCATCTATTTACTCGCCTCGTGTAAGTTCGGAAAACACTAGAAAACGGAAATCAGGATGGTCAGACAAGGAATCTTACCCTATTCCTTTCGAATGCAAGACGACCGTTTAAGGAGTTAGTTTCCTAGTAATATTGGTTTTTTATATTTGCCTGCTTGTTTTACTAATTATATTACTTAATAGTGAAATTTAGAGCCAGTTGTGTCATAAAAACATTCCCAAAAAAAATTTTTAAAGCTTAAATCAGTTGATTATTGTTTATATTTACTGATGTGAGACTGAAATCAGTAAATGGTTAGTTTATCTCCATTTACAACTACACAGATCAAACCAGTAAACATATACGCTCTCAAAATACTGTTAACACATTCTCTATTTACTACGTAGCTTTATTTTTAAATGAATAACATAACAATGTTGTGCGAAAATTTTACTAAAAACACAATTTTAAGGAAACTTTCAGTCGCCATATTGGATTTTTTTTAAAAATTTTTTTTATTCTGAAAAGAAAAGTGTAAAATTTGCGACCATAGCGGAATTCCATTCGTGAGTGAGGGATTTTGGTAAGCGCTAGCATCGAAGTCTTCAGCACTGGTGAGGGGTGACATGAGGTGAGTATGGAGCGGCGCCGGAATGAATTTTTTTTTGGGGGGGGAGATCCCCGAGAAAACCCGCCGACCAGCGGCATCGTCCGATACGATTCCCACATGCAAAAATCGGATCGACCCCGCTGGGAATCGAACCCGGATCGTCTTGGTGGGAGGCGAGAGGTATGATTTCTCGGCTACTGCGGCCAATTCCATTCGTCTTGCGCTCCAGTGCAAGCATAGTATTTGAACCTTGTAACGTATATTTAGATATGTCAGTCAAAACAATATATTCATTGCAGCCTAAATGTACATAAAAGTCCGACTGGGATTCTTGTACGAGGTTTTATTGAAGGTAGCATAGCCGCATATTCTCAGATGTTCATTTGCCTCGTTCACAATAATACTCAGCGCCAGTTCGAGGAGCGACCTAACCGGGCGCCTTTATGAAGGGGCGCCAAAATTCATTTTAAAAAATCTGGTTGTAGAACAAATTGAAGTGAATAAACTACGTGTACAAATAAATTAGAACACTTTGAATTTTGCAAATAGAAAAGTATTGGTAATTTTATTTTTTGAACTTTGTTTTGCTACTCACAATTTATTTGAATATCAAATGTTTTATTTGTTAAAAAATAGTGCATTAAATAATCAGGGTGAATAAATACTGCTCGCCACAATGTGAAAGAGTGTACAATTGTTTTAGTTTGCCTAATTAACAACGAACAATACCGAAAACATGGAAAAAAGAGGAGGGGGCGCCATACTTGAACTTCGCACCACCCTGCAATATGCACACAGCCGGCCCTGAGAACGTACGGTACACTGCCGATGATGACATATTATTTTTTCCTATTGTAAATTATTTAGAAATATAAGGCAAATGCCTTAGCTCTCGGTGGGCCACTCAAAATGCCGTGGTGGGATTTCTGCCGGTCACAAAAGGTGCTTACGGAAAAATACTGGGTTGGTATGTACTGGTCACGTGACTGGATCTACTCAGTCGTTGGATGCTTAACGAGCGGTCGTAATTCTGAAGAGTAGTTACTTGGCGGCCTTTTTAAAAAATGTAGCAAAATCTGTAGAAGCGGTAATTTCGGTCGCCGATCTGGCAGACCTATGTTATTAGACCAGGTTAAAACAGTGAAGAATATGCTTTTGTGCTGGTATAATATACGTATGTTGCATAAAAATTGCGTATTAGTAATAATAATTTATTCCATACCTTAATTACGTACTCTGGCGACATTTTTACTTGATAAACTTGTCCAGACTTCTTGTTCAACAAAATTACTACGATCCGACTTCGTATTTTCCGTGAACATGCATTCAAACCACCTTACAACATATGTTTTCTATTATATACACACGCGGGAGTCTGTTTACTTTTTACGCACGCTTTCCTTTGTATCGTCTGCTGGCTGCTATCTACCCTGCACCTGAGCAGAGTAGATCTACGAGATCCGGCGACGGGATCGAGTTGAACATTTTCGAGATCTTGATGGCCGGTAGATCTTTATCGCATGACGTTTCCGACCGTTTTACTCGCTATCGAGTGGATCGGAAGTAGTTTCCGTAAGCGCCTGAAGAAGGCAAGGGAACAGGAGACTGGGTGATGTGTCTGCAATCTAGGAACTGGGCGCTGGCCAGGTGTGAAGAGAAGGGCAGGTGTGCGTCGACGCCTGTACATGCTTGTAGTGTCGCCATGGTCGTGTTTGCCGCGCCGCAGTGCTGCCAACGTCTACATACCACCTGCTCCAGTTCCTTCCCGTTGAAACTGTCAGCCTTGGCTCGAGGAAAGATGAGGATTCACCTTTATTACATTTAAGGGGAACAGTACACGCCATTTTGGAATAATAGATTTTCGGCAGTTAATTTGGCCTACATATTGTCGGTAATGTTTTATGGTTCGACAAGGCAGAGGGAATAGTTTCTTACATTGTATATAGTTGACATTGCTTGACTACTTTTTCTAATATTATACCTGTGACCATACGTAGAAAAAAGTGACTTTCTTCTTCCGGAAGGTTACTAGTCGAGTACAAAGGAAGGTAATGCAGGTGTGACAATTTGGTAACACAGTAACACTTAAGAAGGAAGGTAATATGTGTACCACGCCAGACGGGAAATTTTAATAAATCTCATTGTACGTAACTTATAGGGAAAATTAAAGACTTTGAAGATGGGATGTACTAATCCCAGTGTCGCATTTCCACCTTTGATGCGTGAGGAAGTGTCCCACGCTTGACGAGAAGCATATCGCCTCTATTCGCAGCGCCAAACTGGCGTGCAAGGGTTTCCTTGTAGTCTTTTTCCTACGAAACTTTAACCGATGACCACAATATTTTATTTTTGAATAGTATGACGTAAACACCAACGCATGCCTCTTGCTTTACACCTTACGAATTAAGATAATATTTTCGGAGTTAGAGCTGTCTAAAAAAAAAAAATACTGCTTTTAACCATTTTGAGACGCCGGAAAATCGTTTTTCTAACAAGCGTGTTGAATTTTTGAATACATTGAAGCATAGTTTGAAGTGTGTGTTCTTTTCGTAGATAAACATAATATGAATAAGTTAAGCGGTTTCGCGTAGAAAAGAATACGCGTGACACGCTGCATCGCCGCCCATTCGCCAGTCGAGGACTCCTCTTAAGTAGCTGGTGTCCAGTCACATTTTAACAAACTGCTTTTAGACAACAACCATTTTCTGCATTGAGACGAAGAAAATATTGTTAAAATAATCCAATAACTGGGGGAGGGGGGATTAGTTACGTATTTCCAGTTGTTTTATATGTATGTATACGCATATGTATAATAAATATACTTATTTGTTATAGTTTTCAAGGTGTTCAAATCTCTTCCTAGATGGATAATGAGAGCAGTAAAGATTTAACCTTTCGGAAAAAACATCACCAGCCAGGAACGGATCAAGGCATTCCTTCGCCCGGGGCGAGAATTATGATTCCCCTCTCTGTCCCACCTCCTTTTCCATACATCACATCAACCCAATTGTATTAAACATATCTTGCATACATTGTTTTGCTCTCGCGTAAATAACAGCATACATTTGAGTAGAAATACATAAAACATGCACTTACCAGCTACCATTAGAAGTGTTTTATGTGTGCATTCTAATTATAAATACTGTATCAAGGTTAATAAAAGTACTAAAATACAAAACTAGTACAAGTCAAAATATTGGTAGAAATTGTATCTTTTTTACACTCGTTGGCATTTCATTCCCAAGTAAACATTTTCGGCATTCCCGGCGCCCGGGGCAGTCTGCCCCCTCCTAGATCCGGCCCAGGCTTCCAGAAAGTATCTAGTCACCATACGGCAGGTATAGCTGAATGTAGACTGGTCAGTATGAGATAGCCTCTACCTATCGCTGAAGGCACTTGACGTCAACAACTACCTCGCTGGGTGAGCGCATCGTGTCAGGTATGGTCGTGACTTGTGACGGACACGAGAGGAAATATCGGTGATCTGCTTGGTGTGGCTCGGCCCACTACTTGTCCAACATACATACAGGATGTCAGGTGATTCGCAGATACAGGACTGTTGCTAAGTGAATCTGACGTATAAACTAAGTAGGAAATACTCTTTGGTAACCGCATGAAACTCCACGTCAACCGATGCGCGTGCTGAGTCGTCCTTACATCTTCCGTACTTCTGAGTCTTTAACCAAATTAATATTTATTAAATAAAAGTAAATATCACGTGTTTTATTTATTCTATACGTATAACTGCAACAATATTTAAACAACATGAAAATCTTTAATGTAATCTGCCAACTTTATCGTATACAGTTATAGAACCAAAATAATTCCAAAGCAGACAAATCCTTGAATGCAACCTTTCAACTAAAGGAATCATTTGTGAAAGGCCGTGGGGATTCGAGGATACAGATGTTTCTTTGAAAATTTGGAAACGGTCATTACGACAGTTCTTATAATTTAGCAGTAAAATAACAAAAATTATGTAAATAACGTCTAGTGTATATGTATGTATGTATATATATATATAGGATTTTCGGAAAAAAAGTGTGCCATATTGCAGGAACAGGTCATACACACCAAAAGAAAGAAACAATGTCTCCTATTGTAATTTTCACAAAGTGTACATACCTCTTAAAATGTGCAACTTAGGGGCTAAGTTTATTAGACATTGTTTCTTTCCTTTGGTGTGTATAACCTGTTCCTGCAATAGGGCACACTTTTTTTCGAACACCCTTGTGGGGCATTATTGGCGTGCAGTGCTTTACTATAATCATTTACCCTATAGGAATATAAGCGGTGACCACATTACTTTATTTGTGGGCAGCATAGTTCAAAGTATAACGCTCGGTACTATACTTGTGTTTTTCGAATCCAGTTGGGGCCGCGGTGGCCGAATGGTCAGATCATTCGCCTCCCACCAAGGTTATCCGGGTTCGATTCCCGGTGGGAACCGTGCCGGACGACGCCGTTGGTTGGCGGGTCCTCTCGAGTATATCCCCCCTCCCCCGTCTTCTCTATCAATACGGCGCTGTGCCATACTCATCTCGTGTCACCGTTCACGAACACTGGAGACCTCGACGTTACTTGCTGACTATAATATCTCGCTTACTGACTTGAATCCTGTTATGTTTCCATATTCTGCAGTCGAGAAAAGCCATTTTTGTGCCATTTTGGTGGCCCGAAATTGATGTTTCTAACAAACGTACCAAATTTTTTTAACTAAAGCGACGTAGTTTGGAGTTTTGTGTTGTTTTCGTGGATATACAAATTATCACAAAAAAACTGTAACCAGCTGCAACTCTTTTGAAGGGTAAATACTGAGTCGTCTTAAACAAGTAACCGGGGTTACTTTGACATTATAGGATAACATTGTCTGCTCAAAATTATTTGCATTTGTGTTGAGTGAAGAAATTTTCAAAAGTTACTATTGGGTTCAAATAGTTTTAATACAAGACTTCAATTGTCCGTTAATTTACAAAAAAAAAAAAACAATTACAAACAATTAAAGCTAATGTTTAAATTGCCTAAGTTACCCTGCCAGATGACCAATGTTACCAAATGTAACTAACACAGTCTAACCTAATACAACCCTACCTAACCTGACACAAATATACCATAACCTAAGCAAAACTCTACCTAATCAAACCCAACACTAATGTAAACTAGCCTAAATATCTAACCTAACCCTAATTAACTTACCATACTTAACATAACCCTACCTAACTAACTTAATCCATATATATAACCTAACCCGTCTTAACCTGACCATACCTAACCCGTATGTTACCCAACGTTATTCGTTACTGTATACATTCCTTCTCTTACATCACTTACCCCTACTTAAGTCTAACCTGCACTGATCTGTACTGGCCAGCACTGAGGTACACTTTCTTGTACTAAACTGTATTTTTCTGCACTGTTGCACCAGCATGCACTAACTTGCACCAACTTTATCCTACCAAAACTATCTAAAAACAGAACCGTTTTTTGGACATAGGCTACGCCATTGCAGACAAATGTTGTGGTATTGCAGAAAAACCCGCTATTAACAAAACAAAAAATAGGACTACAAGCCAGTAAGCTGTAGTCAACATACATAAAATGAAACGTACAGACAATTCCTGAAAGGAGTGTAGTCATATATGCAATACGGTAATATTCGCCCGCTGTGTCGTATGTCCAAAAAACTGTTCTGTTTGTATTACGAACCCATTTCAGGAATTGTTCAATGATCATACTATATAACTAAAGCCTACTTAACCTAACCGTACCCAATCAAACCTAATCTAAACCACGGCCGTAGAACAGGTCTGGACACTCGCCTGTATATTTGACCCCCTTGTTGTTTGGCTGCAGTTCACCAAGTTACCGAGAATATTGTGTTTTATTGGCGCTTCAGTTAGGGCGGTCGGACTAAACTCCGCCCACTTCCTTTCCGCTAAGATAAACAATTTATCAACACATATTTTGTTATCAATTTATGAAATACTTTCTTCGCTCACAAATTTAAGAAAAGGCTCCAGCAATCCATATTTACTTTATAAATTTAACAATGGAACAAAGTGGGAGGAGTTTGAGTCCGACTGCCCTAACAGAAGCGCCAATAAAACTCAATATTTTCGGTAACTTGGTGAACTACAGCCAAACAATAAGGGGGTCAAGCAAAATACATTGTTAGATAGGCGAGTGTCCAGACTTGTTCTCCTACGACCGTGATCTAAACTAACTTAACCTACCCCAACTTAACTGTATCTAACATAACCTAATCCTGCAAACCCTAAGCCAAACTAACCCAATACTACATAACATTACCCAACCTAACCCAACACAACCTAACGTAACCCTACATAAACTAATGATACTAAACCTACCACAACCCTCCCTATCCCTACATTTCCCACCCCAACCTAACTTAACCCAACCTCACTTAATGCAAACTAACCTAACAAACCTAATCAAACCCATTCTACCACTACCTAAACATACTGTGCGCAAATTAAGGTTGCACTTTCTTGCACTAAGTTGCACTAACTTTATTGTACCAAAAACTAACCAATCCCAAAGTAACAAAAGCTTAACCTAACAGATACAGACTCAACCAAATCGACCAAACCTAACCCGACCTAACATAACCCGAATTTGCTCAACCCGACCTAACCTAACCCGACTTTACTTAACCTAACCCTACCTAACTTAATGCAACTTAACCTAACCCAACCTATTCTACCACAAACTAAACATATTGTGCACTAATATAAGTTCCACTTTCTTGCACTAAGTTGCACTTTCCTGCACTAAGTTGCTTTCTCTTGCACTGAGATGCACTTTCTTGTTTTTTTGCACTTTCTTGCTTTTCCATGCACTTTATTGCACTAAGTAGCACTTTCTTGCATTAAGTTGTACTTTATGGCACTTTATTGCACTAAGCTCCTTCAGCATGCATTAAATTGACAGACAAAACTAAAATATCCCTAATTAATGTAGGCTAGCAGACCCCGACCTAATCCAACCTAACCTAAACCAACGTAACCTATCTCAACCTAAACATATTTTGCAATAATGCAGGTTGCACTTTTCTTGCATCGTTGCACTTTCTTGCATTAAGTTGCACTTTATGGCACTTTATTGTACTAAGTTCCTTCAGCATGAATTAAATTGACGAATAAAACATAAATGTCCCCAATTAACACAAGCTCGACTGACCCGACCTGACACAAACTAACCTAACATATCTCGACCTTACCTAACCCAATCTTACTTAACCTAACCCTTACTGAACCTAACCCTTACGTACCCTAACCTAACCAAACCTAACCTATCCCAACCTAACCCGACCTAACCTAACCCGACCTGACCTAACCTAACCCGACCAAAACTAACCCGACCTAACCTAAACTTCATTGCACTAATTACACTGTGTTGCACTAAGTTGCACTTTCTTGCACTAAGTTAAACTATCTTGCACTAAGTTACACTTCCTTACGTTAAGTTGCACTTTCTTACCCTATGTTGCACTTTCTTGCACTATGTTGCACTTTCTTCCGCTATGTTGCATTTTCTTGCACTATGTTGCACATTCTTGCACTATGTTGCATTTTCTTGCACTATGTTGCATTTAATTTCACTATGTTGCACTTTCTTGCAAAATGTTTCACTTTAGTGCATTAAGTTGCACTGTTTTGTACTAAGTTGCACTTACACTGAGTTCCTTTAGCATGCATTAAATTGACTAATAAACCTCAAATATCCCTAATTAACATAAGCTAGCCTAACCCGACCTAACCTAACCCGACCCGACCTAACCTAACCCGACCTAACATAACCCGACCTTACCTAACCCGACCTAACCTAACCCGACCCGACCTAACCTAACCCGACCTAACCTAACCCGACCTAACCTATCCCGACCTAACCTAACCCGACCTAACCTAACCCGACCTAACCTAACCCGACCTAACCTAACTAGACCTAACCTAACCCGACCTAACCTAACCCGACCTAACATAACACGAACCTAACTCGACCTTACCTAACCCGACCTTACCTAACCTAAACTTTATTGCACTTATTGCACTTTGTTGCACTTAGTTGCACTAAGTAACACTTTGTTGCACTATGTTGCACTTTCGTGCACTATTTTGCACTTTCGTGCACTAAGTTGCACTTTCTTGCACTAAGTTGCACTTTCTTGCACTAAGTTGCACTTTCTTGTACTAAGTTGCACTTTCTTGTACTAAGTAATACTTTCATGCAATATGTTGCTTTTTCTTGCACTATGTTGTATTTTCTCCCACTATGTTGCATTTTCTTGCACTATGTTGCACATTCTTGCACTATGTTGCACTTTCTTTCATTATGTTGCACTTTCTTGCACTCTGTTGCATTTTCTTGCACTATGTGGCATTGTATTGCACTATGTTGCACTTTCTTGCAATATTTTTCACTTTATTGCATTAAGTTGCACTGTTTTGCACTAAGTTGCACTTGCACGAGTTCCTTTAGCATGCATAAAATTGACTAATAAACCTCAAATATCCCTTATTAACATAAGCTAGCCTAACCCGACCTAACCTAACCCGACCCGACCTAACCTAACCCGAACCGACCTAACCTAACCCGACCTAACATAACCCGACATAACATAACCTAACTCGACCTAAATCTAACCCGACCTAACCTAACCCGAACTAACCTAACCCGAGCTAACCTAACCCGACCTAACCTAAACCGACCTAACCTAACTCAACCTAAACCTATCCCGACCTAACCTAACCCGACCTAACCTAACCCGACCTAACCTAACTCGACCTAACCTAACCCGACCTAACCTAACCCGACCTAACCTAACCCGACCTAACATAACACGAACCTAACTCGACCTTACCTAACCCAACCTTACCTAACCTAAACTTTATTGCACTTATTGCACTTTGTTGCACTTAGTTGCACTTTGTTACACTAAGTTACACTTTGTTGCACTATGTTGCACTTTCGTGCACTAAGTTGCACTTTCTTGCACTAAGTTACACTTTCTTGCACTAAGTGGCACTTTCTTGCACTAAGTTGCACTTTCTTGTACTAAGTTTCACTTTATTGTACTAAGTAAAACTTTCATGCACTATGTTGCTTTTTCTTGCTCTATGTTGTATTTTCTCCCACTATGTTGCATTTTCTTGCACTATGTTGCACATTCTTGCACTATGTTGCACTTTCTTGCATTATGTTGCACTTTCTTGCACTCTGTTGCATTTTCTTGCACTATGTGGCATTGCATTGCACTATGTTGCTCTTTCTTACAATATATTTCACTTTATTGCATTAAGTTGCACTGTTTTGCACTAAGTTGCACTTGCACTGAGT
Organism: Medauroidea extradentata; assembly: GCA_003012365.1. Taxonomy (NCBI): domain Eukaryota; kingdom Metazoa; phylum Arthropoda; class Insecta; order Phasmatodea; family Phasmatidae; genus Medauroidea; species Medauroidea extradentata. The sequence continues at coordinate 5,100 of PNEQ01054162.1, read as the reverse complement.
TCCTTTAGCATGCATAAAATTGACTAATAAAACTCAAATATCCCTAATTAACATAAGCTAGCCTAACCCGACCTAACCTAACCCGACCCGACCTAACCTAACCCGACCCGACCTAACCTAACCCGACCCGACCTAACCTAACCCGACCCGACCTAACCTAACCTGACCCGACCTAACCTAACCCGACCTAACATAACCCGACATAACATAACCTAACTCGACCTAAATCTAACCCGACCTAACCCGAACTAACCTAACCCGACCTAACCCAACCTAACCTATCCCGACCTAACCTAACCCGACCTAACCTAACCCGACCTAACCTAACTCGACCTAACCTAACCCGACCTAACATAACACGAATGTAACTCGACCTTACCTAACCCGACCTTACCTAACCTAACCCGACCAAACTAAACTTTATTGCACTTATTGCACTTTGTTACACTAAGTTGCACTGTGTTGCACTTTCGTGCACTATTTTGCACTTTCGTGCACTATTTGGCACTTTCGTGCACTAAGTTACACTTTGTTGCACTATGTTGCACTTTCTTGTACTAAGTTGCACTTTCTTGTACTAAGTTAAACTTCCATGCACTATGTTGCTTTTTCTTGCATTATGTTGTATTTTCTCCCACTATGTTGCATTTTCTTGCACTATGTTGCACATTCTTGCACTTTCTTGCATTATGTTGCACTTTCTTGCACTCTGTTGCATTTTCTTGCACTATGTGGCATTGTATTGCACTATGTTGCACTTCCTTGCAATATGTTTCACTTTATTGCATTAAGTTGCACTGTTTTTCACTAAGTTGCACTTGCACTGAGTTCCTTCAGCATGCATAAAATTGACTAATAAACTTAAAATATCCCTAATTAACATTAGCTAGCCTAACCCGACCTAACCTAACCCGACCTAACCTAATCCGACCTAACCTAACCCGAACTAACCTAACCCGACTTAACATAATGCAACCTTATCTATCCCCACCTAACCTAACCCGACCTAACATAACACGAACCTAACCCGACCTTACCTAACCTAACCCGACCTAATGTAACCCGAACTGACCTAACCCGACCTAACCTAAACTTTATTTAATTTATTGCACTTTGTTGCACTTTATTGCACTTTCGTGCACTATGTTGCACTTTCGTGCACTAAGTTACACTTTCTTGCACTATGTTGCACTTTCATGCACTAAGTTACACTTTCTTGCACTAAGTTGCACTTTCTTGCACTAAGTTGCACTTTCTAGCACTAAGTTGCACTTTCTTGCATTAAGTTACACTTTCTTGCATTAAAGCACAGAATACATTCATCTAGACAGTTCACTCAACACAAATCACCCACCATGCTGACTATAAAATGTATGATATAGTAATGAAAAGTAATATTTTTGTGCATGTGTATCTATCTTAAGTATGTTACTAATTAAAATACAATATTTTTACTCCGGTTAGTATCATATTTCAGACAGAAATAAATTCACGTAGTAAATATTTTTTTGCTTATTCTTAAATTTTGGAGTTTGCATGGTTTGGAATTCAGGACCCCAATTTTTCGTTGTGTTTTCGTTGTAACAATATTGCAAGTGGAATACTTGAAACATTTTATAATTATTATTATAGCGCTTCCTGTACACATACCTTCGGTAAAAGATACCAATTTTAACGTACGCATTACCTGAAAAGACTAGAATATAGTTTTATAATAAAAAATATATGTATGACAAATTTAGCCATCAATGTTAGTAAGATGTTATGGATTATGAATTTGTAGTAAAATAATTTGCTTTAGCCCACTAAAGCGCCATAAAAGTAAAATTTTAACATGTGTTCTTAAACAAGCTGTCAGTTAAAACAAAAAAATAAGTAAATAAAAAACATAAATTCCAAATCTGTTTGTAAATCTGGCGCTTAGACAGTGTCACACGTCTTTTGTTTCACGTTAAACTGCAAAACTTGTTCGTAATATATATTAAAAGAAAACATGTTTCAAACTATACTTGCCCGTTTAAAAAATACACGTACCTATTAGAAACGTGTGTTTTGGTTCCCCTCAAAATTGCTGAAAACATTTTCTTGACAATCGTTTGATTTACGCGAAACTTTTCGCACATAAAATTATAGTCACCTATGGAAGTCTGGCATTAAAGAGACTAATATGTAAACACAGCGTGTCAAATCACTGCTTCTCGCGTAAAGGCGGGATTATTTTAGAAGTGCACATCTATCTCGCACGTATGACTTACCATGTTTTATATGCGCCCAGCGGATACTAAATCGTTGCTCGAGGGTTTTTCTAGTTTTGCAGTGGTTTCGAAAATGTTTTTTTTAACGCGAATTAATACTTATAGAAAAAATTCATCTTACAGTTTAACACTTAAATATCATCGTTTGTAGCTAAATTTTTCTGTTACAATACACCGAATGGATATTTAGATTTTTGCCCCTGAAATAGCCTATCACATATTTGGTTGTCAAAATAAGCCAAAATGTATCGTAATAATGTGTTGCTAGGAAACGGTACATTATTTTTAAAAACGCTCTTCGAAAATTGTGTATCGTATGACTGTACACAGTCTCAAATTTTTTCCAAGCATTAAAAAAAAAATTGAGTTGTTTGCAATTGCTTGAAATAAATGAATGCTCATGTCCGTAATGAGGCATCCTCACAGCTGCTAACTAAAGGAAGCAGAATTAGTATCATTATAATTATTATTGATAACTGTTAGAAACTACGTAAATCGAACTCGCACTAATGTGGAAAAAGTTGCATGAAATCGCGCTCGACACTCTAAATACAAATTAATGGTTATGTTCATTGAATTGTTAATCCCTTACATTCCAGTTTCCAATTTGCTTCTGGCTTTAATCTGTGGAATTTACTGAAAATCAGGTAATAGACAGATGACATTAACTGAGAATAACTGTAAAATCATATTAAAATCGGTGGTATTTAGTCTATGAAACATTTCACTATCTTCGGTTGCTAATTTTTGACCGAAACGTCTGGAATTTCAACAAAGTGGTTCATTTCTCACTAATTAAATTTTAAGCATGGTACACATCAGCCATAATTCAGTATATAATTCTGTACCTAATTCAGTGCAAGTAGCACTGCGACGGTGTGTACCGCAACTATGCTGGTTCCAGACAGAATTTCGTAATTAATTTCAGAGATAGAGCTCGGCCTATTTTTCATCGTAGTGTTTGTTCACGCGCATGTGAAGTACGCAAGCAGGGTTGCCAACGTGATTTGAATAGAAATAAAAGTCTTTATTCCTACTAAACACACAACTGCCGGAGTTATCAAAACCTAAATAACACAAGACACAGTAGTTTAACTTACTTGGGAGTCACGTGCGTGTCTTGTTTGTGAAATAGTTTTCGGGAATTCTACAGTAATTCTTACTTTATGGATTACAGCAACCTACATCACAAACATATTTTTCTTCCTTGTGTACCAAAAGTATATTAAACAGTGACTGTGTGTACACAACACAGAAGTTTTGCTACATAATTCTGATATAAAATCTCTATCGATGTTTATGAACAGAAATAAGTAAGTAATTGAGTAGAAAATTAAGAATAATGTGTACCGGGGTTTAGAACTCACACTTCAACCTGTAACCACCCTTGAAAAAAAAAAAAACTAAAAAATTTTGAAAAATGCTTGGTCCTAATCGTATAGAGTCAAGATCACGACGGAAGATTCTTCTTGTATCCTTCGAGGAACATGCAAAAAAAAAATCTGCGTCCTTGTTGCGCTTACGGAAGATGATGAAGTCGTGGAAGATCCTGGAACCAGAGTATTACAAGGAAAGTAGTGAGATATTTTAATAAACTGTCAGCCGGGAATGTGACCTTCCTCTTAAGACGGCTGCTTGCCTAATAACAACAAATACACTTTCTTGGTATTAAAAATACATTTGTTTATAATGAAAGGTAAATAATGAAATAACAGTTCAACGAAATTCACAACACTTCTTGTGACACGGAGTACCACAAGCGCCAATCATTGGACCGCTTTTGTTTATTTTATATATAAATGATCTGCTAAATTTTCTAGATAAAAATCTGATTTTTCTTTTGGTATATGAGAATTACTATTACTATGTAGTGATGGCACAAAATTCATTTGAGACTAAAAAGCCATTATACGTTTGTATAAATGTGCATTTTTCTTTAATGTATATATTAAGGCCTACTATATGTATGCATGCAAGTGTCTAAAAAAATCCAACTATGTGTATATGTTTGGAATATATATGTTGGAAATGATCTAATTTGCTGTAAAAGAGCTTATGGGTCTTTAAAATTACTATTTCATATTGTTCTTGCAAAATGCATCGATAGTATTAGTTGGTTACTTATATTTAATTTCTAATGTATATGGTATTTCTGTATTTGTGCATCATATATATATATACACACACACACACACACACACACATATATATATATATATATATATATATATATATATATATAGTGTTTCTATGTATGCATATGTGTTATATGTGTGTTCGTATGTATGGGTGTGTTGTGTGTATAGCTATGTATAGGTGTCTGACATGTCTTATACCGTAACATTTAGTACAGGCAAATGGATGAAATAAACTAAAGTAAAAAACACTAAACTGAACTGGTACGCCCAACAAAAACCTACTCGCCTCTATGCGTGAGTTATTAAACTGGCGAGCAGTGATTTGCTGGTATGTTAGAGCTTCAGACGGTGTGAGGTGTGCCGTAGGGTGATGTTCAAGTACTTATCCTGTTACGGCCATGATTCGCATAATTGTCATGCTTTTATGGTAGTTATTTCTTAAATCCTAAACAATGGCAGATTCCAGAAAATACTGTCGCACAGGTTTATTATTAACAGTGTATATACTATAGTAGAGAAGAAAAGCGGGTTTAAGCACACAGGATTCAGGATGTGGTGCCGTGGTACCGATGACGCAATCAACATGGCCGCCGCCACGTGACGTCACGTCCGCCATCTTGGATTGCGTCACGTCCGCCATGTTTGATGACGTCACATCCGCCATGTTGTTTTTGGATTTTCCAAATTTGATTTTTCCAAATTTGGAT
>PNEQ01054144.1:102287-123400 GCA_003012365.1 Medauroidea extradentata | reverse complement strand
GGGGGGGGGGGAGGGGGCGCCATAATAAGACTTCGCACCACCCTCAAAAATACCAAGGGCCGGCCCTGAGGCCTATTAGTGCACCTTGTGAGCGAAGATTCTTAAATTTAGTTCGTGTGAAAAGCGTCTTAGATAAGCAATGAAACAAAGAATAAAGTAATCATATTATGCCTCCATTTATTGAAGAACAACTATAGACATAGTTAGAGTGACCAATGAAATAATACTGTAGGTTTAAACGATCTTTGGTTATGTGTAAAAAGTTTAAATTTACAAACGTATGATTATTATGAACAGTTACGTTATCTCCATGTTAATTAAAATTGTAGATTCTTTAAAAAAATTTTAAGATTGTTATTATTACCAAATAAACAATAATCACAATAATTTTGATCAATTACATGCCGGTATATAATGTGTAATCAAGCATGTGTGTGTGTGTGTGTGTGTGTGTAAACGGGTTACACTACATGAAATTTGGAAACCATCTCTCCCTTTCCCCCAATAAAAATATTTAGGTACGCCTTCCTGTGCATATAACACTGTAATTATGGTGGAGATATATTTCCGGACGTAAACGTCTTCAATTCAGACATTTAAATAATTAAAGATAATATCATGCTACCTCAAGAGGGATAGTCACGATAATGTGTAATTTACATAATTAATGCATAAAATTCCATGGTTGCTTGTTGTGAAAGAAACACATAACATTGAAAAAAAAATTTAGCAATTAATAATGCACCGTCGCTCGGTTCGGACAAAACTGAAATTTAAATATCATAGTTATATTTTGCTTGATTCGTATTTATTTAACAAACGTAAATAATTATATAAAAGTAGCATGTGACATTGCAGTCGTCATAGAAAAGTAGCCACAAACAGCAAATGTTACTTCCTTACAGTTGTACGAAAACATGTTGCCAAAAGTTAGGGTTTGTGTCTCTTCAAACAGTTTACAGCATATGGTTTCTGCAAAAGCCCTAGTGTATTGCTGGAGTCAACTTTTGCTGTTTACGAAGGATAAAACATTTGGTACAAATATTGTCTACTTAATAAAAATAATTTTTTGCGTTACTATCTAGTGAATTTCGTCATGAATCTTCAGACAGTTAAAAAAATACTTACAAACGCGCATTAACACGATTACAGACTTAAAATACTTACAGTATTAATAAAAAAATCAAAACATTTACAAGAATAATGTAATTTCTGGACATGAGAGCCTGGTTGCAACTTTATGCTCTCAGCAAATAACAATGCTACGACATGTATCACAACTAATTTGTCCAAGCAAGTTCTTCTTATAACCGTCCTTGTGAATCTTGGAAAGCTACGGGAAAGGGTATGAGAACGTGTTACTTTTAAACCATCCGTATTGCTTTTTTTTTGCTCACGTAGACATAACATTATTAAAGGATTTTTGAAACGTTATGCATTAGCATTAAACATAAACATTAAAATTAAGAGAAATTCAACGGTATGAATTGTAGAAAACTTTTAATTGAACGTTCTGTTACCTACAGGCCTATAAAATTTCTTGAGTTTAATAAGACTTTTGATTTAAAAAGGTTGGACTTAAATAACTATCTTCGTAAGTATTACAGTTTCCACAAGAACTGAACTATCTTTTATTCTGACAATTTTGAAAGCGGAAATGAACTTCAGTGTAGTATTTGTTGATACTTAGCTGTTACCTTGACATTTTTATAAACGGTTTTTATATCCACTTGTTGTGGAATGTGTTTCTGTTGTTAAATTTGCTATGTAATTTGCTGGTGTCCGATTGTAATGAGTCGTTGTACAACAATTGCTTGAATCTCCTTAGCCTATACCATTTGTTTTCGCTCATTGTTAAGGTGAGATTTTATAAGGCTGCATTTAATAAAACATTTTGAAATCTTCTAGTCAACAATTCCGTATCTGCATTGTTGAATTTTGTCCGGTTTGTGGTGCGTTGGTTCTGAAGAACTTAAATTTAGTTAGCAAAAATTTTTCTAAATATATCAGTAAGGGTTGTAATAGTAAAATAGAGTCATTCCAACGTACGCCAGAATGAAGTTTTGGAGCAAAAGGTAAAAAAATAACTGACATGAGTAGGTAAAAAGGAGAGGAAGAAGTAAAAGTGACAAAAAGAACGAACATAGGAAACCTGCTTATTTACTCGTGGTAACATAATAAACACAGACAAATATCAATGTGTCCGGTTCGAAGTACTTGACACTGGTAACGCTAGATCACATTAAGAGTCAGTATGTGATTTGAATTTTGAGTCACAGACATGATGTAGGCCTATCTGATTTGGACATAAACTAGACAAATGTAAGAAATTAAGTGGGAACGAAGTGGTACTGATATAATATTTCATTACAACGTAATTTGATTTTAAATACTAAACTAAAACGACTGTCATTATATTTTAATTTATTTTATTTATTTATCTAGTCAGTCTTAAGTGCCCTCGGACAGCACAGGGTACACGGAAAAAAGGGGAAGGGATTCGGCTAGGACCTATAATAAAGAACCACTACAGCATTATCCTGGACTGATTCCCGGAAAACTTAGGATAACCGAAATCAGGACGCCCCGAGCAGGGGATCGAGCCCAGATCCTCCTAAATGCGAGGTGAGTGTTTTACCGCTGTTCCACCGCGCACGGAAGAGACATAACAATACTGTCGAACAGGTTCTAAAATCTCACGGTGACGGTGATTGAGTAAATAAAGTAATTTTTGTTTAAAATTAGATTGAACGTGATTTAGGTAGGAACTGATTATTTATTTTAAAAAGTGGGAGGTTCTGTTCTTAATTAAATGACACTTTTTCTGATGAATAATTGAAATATCATGTTGCATTCTTGGATATTTGAAGCCTGTATTCGAGACTCGGTGAGATCAAGTCAGAAATGACTGTGAATTTTAAAGGTCTACTACCGCTTGCCGTATAAAACACGGTAGCGACAGTATCAGCGATCTCAAGCACTTCGGGTTACAAGTTATTTAAGAAGTCGCAAATGATGGGTAGGTGCTGTCACAAACATGTTCAGCTTTATGGAGCGGTTACGCGAGCTCCAAACGAGTTCAGATCGCAGTCTGGTCTCGTTCTAAGTAAACTAGTTTGCTATGTAGTTTAGTACGGCATATTCTCTGCTGCTCTCGTACTGGCTACTTCAAGAAACGAGCTATGCAACAAATATGGCCGCTTTTTGGTGCAACATTTTGCACTTTTACGTTAAAAGTGTTCACACTCGTTTTACACCCTCATCAGTATTGCAGTTAGATGAAATGTGATAAAATCACGAATGATGAGTGTAAATGTGAACAATTTAAAATATGGTAAAACATTTCAGGTTCCAAGATTGTCAAGTTTGTAAGTTATTTTTTTTTATTCGATTTAGGCCACAGATCTTGGGTTTAGGAGTGTATCTTCGCAAGCATGTATAGCTGAAAACGTTATCAAATATGGCTGGCCGAATGTGTTCAACTAAACATGTTCAACAAACTATTTGACGTAATTTGTATTTTGCTTGTGTGTTTGTACTACTGTGTATCTTGTATTGTGCTTGACAAATACAGTAATGCATAACTTTGTTTCCTTACATGTGTTTACTTCGTTACATATCGTTTCATGTTTTTGCATCTATGTTGATGCCAATATTAACATTTTGCTAATTCTATCTATGCTATTGTATATCCATTCTTGTGTTGTGCTTGACCCATGTCTTGCACATATTGATGCAGGTATTGGTATTTTGCTTGCTGTGTTATCTTCATTATTGTGTATCTATTTCTGCATTTTGCTTGACAAGTTCCATAACATGTATATATTTTCCATGGAATGCTAAATAAATTAATGCATGAGTGCTGAAGACCACTAGCGTGACCGTGATCTAATGTCGACGTTCTCGCTTCATCAATGTTGAATGCTGCTTTAGTTAAGTGAGAATTAAACCGCGGCAAACCGGAAATTCACACTCTACGTGACTCCTGAGTCCACATTCTGCCAAATTGGCATTAAAAGCTATTTTCTCACATTGAAAATTTTATGACGAAGTTTCGTGTCGTTTTATAATCCCCGTTACAATCTGACCCAGACAGTGAACTGTTAAATAAAATGTTCAGTTACTAAAGCTACTGACCAGGGAACATTGCACTATATATAACACAAGGAATGGCATTCCTAGCCCATCAAGACGCAGCGCAATGAAGCGAAGAGATTTTGGTCAGCAGTTAACATCTAGGTCTTTAGCGCTGGTGAGGGGTGACATGAGATGTGAGTATGGAGCAGTGCAGGAACGAATAGGTGGGAGATACGGGAGATCCCCTAGAAGACCCGCCGTCCAGCGGTATCGTCCGGCACGATTCCCACATGCGAAAATGCGGGCACCGACCGGGCCGGGTATTGAACCCTGATCGCCTTGGTGGGAGACGAGTGCTCTAGCCACTGCGCCTACCGAGGCCCCACTTATTGTCATACAGCCAGGAGTTATGAGTAGTACGTAGGCCTATATTTTACTTTAGAACAGTCGATACTCCTTAATAAAAATTCCCTACGATATTAAAACACTTATTATCCCCAACAGATGTATATGGGGGTCTACGCAATCCTGGCTTTGAGGGAATAGTGGAGCAGGTACAAAAGGTGAAAGGGGACGGAAGCAACATATCTGTCCCTTGTTCTGTATCTGCATACTGTGTGACATTGATTAAGGGTTACAAATATGCAGGGGTGGTAGGTGAGGTAAAATTGGACATATTTTATTCGGTCATTCATGTCCGGAAATACCTTCTTTTACCAAAAAATTGGCGTTACCATCGCGTAGGGGCAGTAGGCAACCTCACAACAACATGACAGTGTAAACAGCATGTTCTGGTAATCTAAGCTTATCTAATCTAACATAATCCAATCTAAGGTAACCTAACCGAAATTAACCTAACCTAGACTAATCAAACGTATATTAACCTAACGAATTTTTTACGCAGGACTCTAACCACTACAAATACATTTTTCATTAATGAACTATACATCTAAAATCAATAATTCGGCTGGTAAACGATGAAATGCTATTCGTAATGCCTACAATTTTGTATATTTCCATTTGCCAATATTTTCTGTTAAAGTGTTCATTATTGTATGTAAAACTATTTTCAAATTAGTATCGGGATTTGAAATTCTCATTTATGTGAAGACACAAAATAACAACAAAACACTTAAAACTCAGAGAAAATAGCATTAGAAAAGTCTTACGTGCATTGCCTACCTCAGAGCCGTGGTGAAAGCAAGGATAAGATAGAGATTTACATATTATAATATATTCAGTGGTTTTCAGTCATTTCCAATGCTAGCGTTTTCAAACACAAACCATTTTCTGCACTTAAATGAGGATAATATTCCTACTGGGAATTAAATTGTAGAAAAAAATTTATGAGATGAAGTTTTCGAGCGGTTTTGGGAAAAAACACTTATTTGGTCATAGTTTCAGGGGATCAAAACCGTCTGAAATGAAAAGAACCCACAGGTAGAGAACCGGAAATTGTACGGGTTACGATGACCAGCCGGCTGGACTCCACAGTCCTGTGTACACTCTTGGCGCATTCCATTTCTGCTGAAAAGCACAAAGATTACTGAAGGTCCGTCAGTATTCGTCAGCATTAACGGACCCATATCAGCAATTCGTGTTCTTGAGTGCATTGGTACTTTCGGAACGACTGGCAGTGATGGACGTGTACGGTACATACATTGTCTGCTACAACCCAAATCTCATCTTCAATTATTGCGGTTGCTTCAATGCTTTTTAACATCTTAAAGTCCGTAGCAAACGGTTGTGGAGAAAATATGAAATAATGAACTATGGTCACGAACGTCATACGTGAGTATAGTGTTAAACATTTTGAGAGTAAAACCAACATAGAACGAGTCTTTATCCCACATAGACGCGGAATTTATTCACACATCGAACATAATAATTTATACTTCTCTCGACAGTATTAGCAGTAATACTCTTCACGTCAGATTTTAAGTTTCCAAACAATTTTTCTATGAAATACTACTCCAATACTTAATTATTTGTTTTACAAAAATGTTTGTTGACACTGCGGAGAACAAAAGTTTAATGTTTTCCCCTCAAGAAAATATAGGCTACTGTATATAGTGTAATGTAGCACCATGAACTGAATTTCTATAAAAAAATAACTGAAGGACAGATGAATTGAATCTCGCGCAAACATCTGCTTTAGCTGGCACTACATGTCCTCGAGAGTTCCAGTAGACTCAGTGGTCATCAGTAGTCGTTTTAGCCTCGCGTGAAGAGTCGGCCGAAAACCGGCCCTAGTGACCATGAGTGGCCGTCAGCAGAAACGGACCTATTGCTGACGTTACTGAGAATACTGACTAGTGCCTTGCAGCAGAATCGGAATGCGCCGTCTGTCTTCAGCTACTTGTAAATTGGCTGCTGCTCCAGCGAGTGGCAAATGTGACAATATAGCGCGGGAGTCAGCGTGCGTCCTTCATTCTCGTCTGCTGCTGGTTCACAGTCCTCAAGAAAAAGTTTCAGTAACGGCGCCCCAATCGTGAAAATAATGAATGTGAACTGGAGCGCAAGAGGGAGAGGGGACTGGTGCTATGATGCCAAATTGTGCAAATAAAATGTCATCGTACAACATTTACAACTAACAGTTTCGTCTCTAATTCAGCCCTAGATTCGCATGGAGTGCTCATATATACATACATACAAACACACACAAGCTGTCCAGAAACAAACGTACATAAGCACACCTCGCGAATCCTGGGCTGAATTAGAGACGAAAATGTAATTGGCAAAATGTTGCACGATTACGTTTAATGTGCAGTAGAGTGACCAGCCTCCTAAAAAGCGGTCGTACACGTAAATAACGTCACATAGAGGCTCGTGGTCAATTGACTAAAACTTAGAGTTCGGGTTTGTGCAGAGCACCTAACAATAACGAGAATTTTGCGTGCCCCTAGTATTTTTTTATTTGCTACTATGCGGTATGTTATGGCTAGCTACACAATACACAAATTAACATTTTATCTTTCAATGTTAAGTATTGCTGGGATTTTAACTTATTTGCTTTCGAATTTTTTTGTAGAATGGGGCTTTGAATGTCTTATAATTTCAACTATTTGCGAATAAAATTGTTTCACAAATTATGTTTCTCTTGTTGCAACGAATAGTTTATCTGCACCAAGATATTGCACTGACACACGGCAGACATAGTAACAACGGCGACTACAGACCCCTGTTTTTCAAGAAAAGAATCAAGCACCAGCATGTTTTAATGCATTATTTCCACATCTATGGCCCTGCTTCACGGTTATTGGCAGTGTGTCTGTGCAGAGACGTATGTCATGCGACAGTGCCAATCAGGACAAGGTTATTGCGTCACCACACGTCTGTGGTTTGCGGATAGAACCCTAAGACGCGAGAGTTAAATCATCCAATCACTGAGCATGAAGCAGAGTTGTAGATATGCACATAAGACACTAAACAAATTGGCGTGGAAATCTTTTCAACAAAAATATAGGTCCCTATGAATCTATTTTAATAACTGTTGTAAAATTCGCACATTTACATTGTTTCATTTATGTACTGGAGTTTAATTTCATTGCATCGCATTGTGTTGCTTTTTATTACTCCAAAAGTTTTCAAAATGTGATATGCAACATGGTAGTTCGTAATGTTCTTTCTTTTGAATAGTAAAATATGTATAATAAAACAATATTTGTAATTTTAGTTTTAACCTCACTACAATTAAACAACATCGATATTAACGATTTCTAAACATAACATGTTTATGTGAGTTATTGAATAATAATTAGAGGTAATGATTTTTGATGAAAATAACTATGCAACATTTTGTTTCAATGCCTCACGTTCACATCTGCAGCTCTGGTCCATAGTTATTGCTAGCGTACATTCGTGTAGAGGCGTCACTTATTTGACTGTGCCAATGAGAATAACATCACTGCGACAACACCCGTCTGTGATTTGTGGGTAGATCCCAAATATGTTGAGAGTTAAAAACAGCCAATCCCTGACCATGAAGCAGAACTGCAGATGTGCACGCAAGGCAGTGAAACAAAATGTTGCATAATACTTTTCACCACAAATCATTGCCTCCAAGCATAATGTACATATTTCTTCACTTAAACGAATGCAGTGTCGTGTTTAGGTTGGCAATATCAAACAAGAGGCCTTTTATAAATTAAAATTTAAAATCATTGCTAGAATATTAACGAATCATGATTAATGTGGGTGAAAAATTGCAGTTACGTCACTGTATTTTCAAATGGATTTTTGATATTACTTGACAATAGATCTACCGTACTTATGTAAATATAAGTGTGATAGTAGGGTCCAGTAGCTATTATATAGAAAAGTGAGCTTCTTAAACATACATTTCAGTGTATAGGAGAGAATTTATTGACTGAAATAAATCTCGATATATGTAAATCAGTTTTACGAATGTTTATGAAAACAAGTGTTGCTGCTGTCTGAATTGTGTTTGTTTACTTTGTTACAGACCAAGACTATGCTATGAAGACCGAAGTAGCAACATGGGTGGCCACAGCAGTGGGTTCACCTCTAATTATAGTCATCCTCTGCTGGACCCTAGTCATATATCACTACCACCGCCGCCACTGGCAGCCGGTGGACCTGCTGGTCGTAGCAGTGATCGTACAAGGAATTGTCAAGCAAGTGGCGACATTTTTCTATGCCATTCTCACGCTTCTCCAACCGTTCGGCTGCAAGCAGTCACTCTGCTCTACAGTGTCCTGGCTTCTGAACTCGGTCCACTTTCTACAGGCAGCTACCCTTGTCACCTTGACAGCATCTCGGATGCTTGCGATTAGATACCCTCTCAAATACAAGCAAGTCGTGAAGCGCACTCATTTGACCTACCATCTTGTCTCACTAGCAGTTCTCGCTACGTGCATCGGAATTGCGTCTGTTTTGGCTGAAACTAAGCCCTCAGATAGTATTGTACAAAATGAGAATGTTACTGTAGTGCATCCTGAGCACAAGAAAACCCGCGTCTATTGCGTCTTCCTTCCCCACGAGCTGGATCAAAGATTCGCAGTTATGTCCATTGCAATGCACTCTTTTCTAAATCTTGCTTCAGTCGTTATGCTTGTGGTGACTGGGTTCGGCTGGTGTTTGCTGAAGAAACAGAAGAAAATGCCTCATAGTGGAGCGCGGAAACATGAACAGCTATTGAAGTCGGATGCATCAGTAATGTCCGACTCGTCTATGGGATCTGCTAAACATGGCGGCGGGCTACTCGGTGACGAGAATGACTATAATTCTAATGAAAAAAACATTGAGTCATCTAGGGTACAAAAATTCAGGAAACAAGGCACAGGTTTGCCCATCGTGTCTAGAAACGGGTTCGAAAACGGCAAGCCTAGTGCAACATTTGTTAGAAACACACCGCAGAATACACCGTCACCGCAACACCAAACTAACTCTCCGAATGACCAACAGCTTCTTTGCAGTACAAACCCGTTTAGCTACAATTACACATTCAGTGACCAAAACGCACACGTGAACTCACCAACCCCAACGAATATTTTCAAAATCCCTTCCATTTCTAACTGCAGCAACAATACCATTTCCAAGTCCTTAATTAACGGTTCAAACTTTGAAGAAATGTACGACAATATATATGCAGCGCACGTTAACGACAGAGCTGAGAATTCATCGAGATGGGCTACAGAGTCATCGTGCATCTCCTCATCGACATCTTCGACAAACAGTAGGGCGCCCTGCTTAGCTCGCCATCAGATGAAGACCAAGAGTACGACAACAATTCAGTGGGAAGAACTTCGTCTGTCAACTGCTATTGCTGTCTTAGGTCTCTGTTACATCTTCAATCATGTGCCGGCCTTGGTAAGCATATTGCATCTCTTCACATTCTCTACTAAATTGTGATATATAAATATTTCTTTATACGCTCAATGTAACTGCTAAAATTGTTTTAAATGTATATATATATATCTGTGTGTGTGTGTGCGTGTTTGTGTGTGTGTTTGTGTGTGTGCGTGTTTGTGTGTGTGTATAAATGTGTTCGGTCGGTGACTGTAAAAGAAACGAAGTTCATACTTTATAATTTTTAAGAGAAACGAAGAAGTGTTTTTAGGTTTTGCGTATGTTGATACTTAAAATATTTTCCACCAATCGTTTTAATACGAACATATACGTAACATGTTCCTCATAAATTTACGTTACAAGAACAAGACGTTCTCTCTTACTTTATAACATACATACGCGAACATTTATGAAGCGTTAGTTATGCGCTACGGGTCAAAGGACGAAATTTTAGTCTGACGGCAGTTTATTTTGTTTCTACTAATGAAAATTAATATTTTTAACTACGCGTTCTCCGAATTGTGAATGAAAATAATAATTGCTTCCTAAGATTTAATTTATCATTACTTTACTTAGGTTATTTTCGTGAAACGTCAAATTTTTAGAGACGATGAAGGCCAGCAGAGCTAGAAGAGGTGACCCCATAGAGTCGATCGAGTTTTGAACCCTTGCATGGTCAACCTGACTTTTCGCACGAGGGAATCGTGCCGGACGGTGTCATTGGTCAGCAGGTTTCCTTCTTGGAGATCTCCCGTTTCCCCTACCCATTCATTCTTCCAGTGCTGCTCCATGCGGATTTAATTCTCGGTTTCAGCTACCATAGTAAATTTATTAATTTTTCGCTTTTAAGAAACTCTGAGAAGAAAAGTGTGTAATCTGTGATTGTAGCGCAAGTTATATTTACCTTGAGCTACAGTGCATTCACTGGGATTTAGCTGTTGATGTAAACTATACCGCAATCACTGTAACAATTGTTTGTATTTATAATTTGCCGGACTTATTGCTACCAAACGGTACATTGCCAGCTCAGTTGTCATGAATGTAGTGTAGCACAAAATAAAATGTACTTGCGGTATAGTTGCAGTTTTAACATTTTTCTTCTCAAATTTTCAAAAAAGCAAAAAATAATACAATTCAATATGGCAACTGGAACCGAACCATAATATCACCATCATCATCGCTAGAAACATTGCCGCTAGAAATAATTCACCAAAATCTCTCTTCACTCGAGTTAACTTATCTATCCTGCAATGCGTTTTTCAATAAAACCGTACATGAAGTTTCAAATTCACATCGCGAAGTTTTTCGCATATGTCACTTCTCGAGACATTCCCGGGGCCCCATCCCCTATCTCAATTAGCTTCTGTTTTTCTCAGCGTGATTCAGTGAATATTCACTAATTCCGATTTAGAGTGCATCTTCCATCAAAATATGAATTATCTTCTGGAAATCGTCCAGTGTATACGAAAATCTCATGGTTTGCCTACATGTGTATTCACGATGTGCTGTAATTAACTAATTAGTAGCGACAGTAAGTTTACGCGAAAAGATTTTTGTACGCCAGAACAAAGCTACTGCGGCACCACACATCTATGACTAGCAGGTATAACCCCGAGACGCTGAGAGTTAAAAACATCCAGTCATTGACCACGAAGCAGAGATGAGTAATCCAGTTCCAAAACTCCCCTTGGCCACTTCCACTAAATCTGAGCAAATCGCGAAAATATGATTTGCGAGCCCATTTGTGACATGGCTACAGCAGATTTTCAAAGTGTGACTGTTATTGAATAAGGCGCAGTTTTGAACACTATCCTCACGCAAACTTTAGCGCACATGTAAAAGCTACACAAACCTGTTCAGAACTCATTTTTCCTTAGTGATGGACAAGGAGAGTTTTGGGACTAGACTACTCAGATGCAGGTGCGCAAGTGAGGCACTGACACAAAGTGGTGCAAACATCTTTTCTCGAATATTTCCTGTCCCTACTAATGTGTACTTCTGTGAACATATTCTACAAGTTAATTAAAGACATGTGCTGGCCTAATTGACAAATATAGGAAGGATGATTTAAACTCTGCGAAATTGTGTACACGTGAACGCCGTTGACATTATCTTCTGTTACGCCTAGGAAGTTCATCTAAAGTGCATTAAATATCTACCATGATTTCATAAATAATTTTGTAACGTGTGTACGGAGAGTCAGACAGTCAACAGAGTGGAGTCTGTATAAAATGTCCCGTGTAGGCGAACTACGGTTTTACCACTACACTTAGCAAGATGCCGCAACGCCTGTAGTTATGTTATATAAGTATCCAGCGAGTGAGATAACTTTGGTCAGCGCTTAAAATCTAGGTCTTTAGCGCTGGTGACGGTTGACATGAGGTGAGTATGGAGAAGTCCGTCACGATTCCCACATGCCAAAATCCGGGGCCCGATCCCACCGGGAACCGAACTCGGATAGCCTTGGTGGGAGGCGATTGATCTGACCACTCGTGCTGTGTAGATGATAGTGTGGGGAGGTTGTTCGAAAATGTACCCAAAATAAATGAAGATGAAACTTACAGCATATCTCAACTCATAAGGGCGCCACCTAGTACGCGCATAAATTCGTTGAAAGTGTGTTCGTAAATACCATTTTTTTTAACGAAAGTATTCTACGTGTGTTATTGTGTCAATGTACGAAAAGAAAACACACTTCAAACTTTTCAAAGCATACGTTATTTAGAAAAATAATTTCGGAGCCTTTCAATATGGTTAAAAAAAAAAAAAGCTTTTTCAAACTATTATATCTGAAAAACTACTCACGGCATTCGTGTGAAACTACTCTATAAACATCAACAGACTTTGCGTAAAACTTTTCACCAATAAAAAGAAGGGGTCACAATTGAAAGTGTCGGTCAGATGAGTGTTCTACGAGACCACTGCACGCGGTTTCAGTGTCTTGCGCTAGAGGCGATACCGCACCAGATGAGCCGGTCAACATCGCCCTTGGCGTCGTGCTTCACTCAAACACACGGCCTGTATGCAGGCGCCGCGAAGTCCTTGAAATACGACATGTAATTTGATTTGTTGCTAAACATCGAAAAATACGTTGAATACTAATACCACGATTTTTTTAACGTTGATTGCTATCGAAACCTTCACCATAAGCAAAAAAAAAAAAAGTTAAAATCTTCCGCCTACAACTTCACATAAAAAAATACAAGTTACCACAAACTAATTGCATTTAAACTTTTTCGCCGTCGTGCGAGATAGTCGTTTGATTTGTAAATTGTACGCAATATACATTACTGAACGCAAAAAAAAAATTTTTTTTTTGGTACAAAGGGGCCGGAACCTTCTGTTTCTTTAAAAAACGCACACAATTATGTCAGCGGCTTCGTGGTCACCTCACTTTTATTAAATCAGACGACTTTCTATTCAGTATGGTGTAGATATCGAGTAGACCTAAACATCGTTAAAGTAATTCAGGTTTTTATTCAACGCTTTTATCGATATCGTGAAAAGAAAACTACTTTCCCGTATAATTTGAACTAGACTGTAGGTAGTAACACAAAATTTTCACAATTTTTTTACAATAACTCACCTCACGAAGTACTCTGGATGTTTCTGAACGCCCTGTAAAGTATGACATTAGAATGCTTTAGTATTAATACCGGGGACCCTTTTGGAAGAAAATTGTGACAGCGACAACCTGCATCTTCACGCAGTCTCTTCACGAGACACAACAATAGCGCATTGTTTCAACAGCACAATGTTTGTCCACATACGGTTTACGTGTATGGAATGCCAGCAATGCTCCCTATCTTCATATTACACGCGGGCACGTGCGTACACAGGATTTCATTTCGGGGGGATACGATACACAACCAAGTAGCCTAACTTAACAAAAAAGTAAAAATAACCTCAGCACAAATCAGAGCACACAAGAAAAAACACTTTTACATTTTAACATATAATACAATTAAAGAATGCAATCGTAATTAGGTTTATCTAGCTTCACACTCTGCTCAAACTATGGTTGATAAATGATAGTTGATAGTTTAGTTTTTTTGGGGGGGAGTATACATCCCATCCCCCTCCCTGAGCAAATTGAACCCATCGCCTAACCGTAGAATGCCGAGGGCAAGTTACAACTTATGCGGACCGATTAAAATGAAACGGCTATATACTGTGAGAAAATTATTGTTTTCGGTACCATCGTTGTGTTAAAATAGGGACAACAGTCCTATTTGATTGTTGCTACTCTCCGGATTGTTTTAACAACGCGTTCTGTAGGAGAAAAACACTTGCTACCTTCTACATAACACACTAATACTTACACATAACAGATTGTTGTAGAAACACTACAGGTAGTACCGACAACCAAACGGGATTTTTATCCTTATATTCACAGAACTATTGTAGATGTCGTCCGGGATAAAGTAAAAACTTAAACTTTGATAAATATCACTAGCCGTTACAACATGTGATTCAACATTAACTATATACAGTCCCCTTACTTTTTGTATTGTTGTATAGCGAAATTACGTAATATAGTTCCGTGCATGTTTCTATTTAAATACAACAATACTGAAACAAAATCAACCGAGATCGACATAATTGTATTTTATATAGTTAAGAAATATTTTTAATCAAACTGTATAGGTACCTACCGACTGCACATATCTTACACCAAATGATGTGCCCAGAGTGGTTAGACAATATTTCTCGTCGTTAGCCGTTACGAGCGGAAAGATACGAATTGGTTGAAAATAGATCTTTAGCACGGTTTTTTTTGTGCTCGCTTGTATCCCGAAACGCATATACCTACAGCGATAGTTTTATTTTAGTGGTACTACTCGAAACGAATCAGTGCGCATATTGTGTTCTAAAAGAGTGTTGCGATCTGTTGACATGGGATCAGTGATACGCCCGAATTATAATCTGTAACATCATTGCGATTTGACAGTTTGGTAATTCCAGAAGTGCCACCTTTCAACTAAGGCAGTTTCGTTCCATTTCTACCACCCCTTCTAGAGACTGAAATGTTTGTCTGTATGTGCATTTAAACTCTCGTGTCTCCCAAACTCTGTTCATTTCAATTCTGCGAGCGTCACCAAGGGCCATTTTATTTATCCAGTAAATAAAAATTTACGTCCAAGCAGCTAGTGCTGACATTTATATTCAAACCCAGTGACTCTCTCTCTCTCTCTCTCCAGCTTGCCATCTTTCATTGCTTAAAAATGGGCCACATCATTACAAAATAAACCATTTGAAGTACGCTCCTTCTTTCGAGCGTAAAAAAAATTACTTTCCGGTGCAAACACGATTTGGTGTTTTTTCCTTCGGTTTGTCCGCCTTCAAGGCTTGCACTGTACGGTTTCCTGGAAAGCCCCCACTTAACACTACACTGGCTAAAGAGGTCACTTATTAGTAGGAACAGGAACTTTGGTGAAAAGGTTTTTGCCACACTTTGTTTCAGTGCCGTATGTGCACACCTGCAGCTCAACTTCATGTATCGACAAGAGTCTTTTGTGCAGAGTTGTTATTCATTTGACTGTGTCAATCAGTATATGGATAACTGCGACGCATCACGTCTGTGATTTGCGGGTTTAACCTCAAGACGCTGGGTTTTACGGCAACCAATCACTGACCACAAAACAGAGATGCAGGTGCGCACGTAAGGCACTGAAACAAAGTGCTGCAAAAATTTTTTTCACGAAATTTCCTTTCTTTGCCTATTAGAAATTACGTTCCTGCAGAATTTGGTAACAAAACTAGCTCTTACTACTTGCACGCACAGAAATCTTTAAGTCTGATTCGCGCGTGTAATAATTTTAACTATTTTACATGTACCCCTGTGATGGAAGAGTGTTTTTTGACGTTCTACTCGTATGAAAAAGATCCCGGACTATGACGATTGCTCCCGGCTCGTGACATGACTTAACATTTCTAAACAACGGTCCTGCAAGATATTCATAGACCACTGTAATCAGCAATTTCATGTCGCCATTAGCGTTTCTGTTCTTTATTGTGGGTTGTAAAACAGAAACTTTGAGCGTGTTCTCTTACACTTAGTAGTTGGCATGCTAGAAATAACTTCAACTGTTTCAGTTCCTGACGTGCTTCGTGTGTTCTGCTGTATAGTGTTTGTAAACCAAAGGCAATATTAACTTTGGTATTTCGAAGTGAAGTTAAGACACTTTGTTCAACGCTTAGCAGCGAGGTTTTCTACGCTTTAGAAGGTGATGTTAGGTGTGTACGGGGCGGCACCAGATTGAAGAAGCATGGGACAACGGGAGATCCCTGAGAAAACCCGCCGACCAACGGCATTATCCGGCACTATTGCCACGTGCGGAAATACAGGTTGACACTTTTCTAATAAGATAAAAGAACAGGAGTGAATTTAGAACACTTAACTTAGCATAAAATTGTTCACGATTATGTAATTAAATATTGGTTTTACTGAAAGTATCAGTGAACTTAATATTATATTTATTTAAGATTACAGCCGTGATTGTTAACGCCTTTATTTTAAAAGGAAAAGTTTTGCTGTAAATAGTATTTTATTTTAATGTGTTAACTACACATATACCGAAGTGGAATGTGATGCATCTCTATGCAACTCTGAAATTAAGGGAGAGTAATTCGCATTCTTTAAAATTTAGAATGATACCCGTACTGAAGCAGCCAACCTTAAAAAGAGAATATTTAATGTAACTGTTCTTTCATCACCCTTTCGCTTGTAGTTGACTTGTTCATAAAATATCCAAACTTAGTTGCTGGCATCCAGACCTTCCATGTTTGGCAAGTATTTGACTGGCGCAAGACGGGAAACACTGCAGTCAGAGCAAGGCAGTGTAACAATATAGCAACGTAACAGGCGTGCAATGCCACGGTGCTAGTTCACGCAGCTTTCTCCGACAGCTGGAGCGCATTCGACCACAAAGTGACGTGGCACAACATTACTGTCGGAAATAACTTTTTTTCCCTCTCAGGTTCAACTGGGAGGGAGCTATGGAGACAAGCCATGGAGCCAGTGACTAAGAGTGGTCACTTTATGGCCATGGTTTTTCGTATATTTCAAACAATTGCAAATAACTAAAATATTTTTTAACCAAATGCTTTGAAAATAATTTGGCACTGTGTACAGTCACAATATAAATAATTTTGCCAGAGCGTTTTTTTAAATACAGTCCCGTTTGGTAGCAAAAAATTATTTTCCTTAATTTTGGCTTGTTTTGAAGTCAAAATACGTGATATTTCAGGAGCTAAAATTTTAAAATCCGTTTGGTGTATTGCAACAGAAAAATTCAGATTTAAAAGAAGATATATACTTTTTAAAACTGTAAGAATGAATTTTTGATACATGCATTAATATGCGTTAAAATATGTTTGAAACTACTGCAAAACTAAAGAGCGTGGCCTTAAGTGAGCTCTGCAACCGAAAAATTCGTAATTTTGTAACAGTACCAAACACTGTTCAACTCTACCACATTACAGTAATAGAAAATTCCCAACAAATATAATATTTTGTGGTTCCATAGTTCTCGTAGAAGCGCATGATGTCCAAGTAGTGATTTGACTACTGAATGAAATAATTTAGAGTGACAGGAGATGTATTGCGCCACAGAATGACACTTCTGTTATTTTAAGTAAAATTGTTCGTATTTAAAGAAATTCTTGAATGTACCTAGCGGTTTCCATATCTTTGAGAACCTGTGTATTTAAAAAAAATGTTTTTACATGAAATAACAAAGGTGTCGTTCTGATTTTAGCGCATTTAATTTCACTCTAAATTATTTCATTCGTAACGTTTGAGTAGTTTTTCTTCTTTTAAGTAGCAAAAGTAGTAACATTGCTACTTTGAAAAGCACTTGTGCGAAAATTATGGAACCGAAATATATTTTATTTGTAGGAAATTGCTACTAATGCAATGAGTAAGAGTTGCACAATATTTGGCACAATTTATAAAATTACGAATTTTCAGGTGCAGAGAGTTATTAAAAGGGAAGCGATATGTCTGTACACTCGGAGCGTGTATATTAACGTTCTTACAGGTCAAAACCAATAGTTTTAAATTTTCTGTGGCTGAAGCCGTGTTACCTGAGAATACGTTGCGCGCCTCTTGCACGATACTGGCTGGTTGGCGTATCTGCACCAATAGACAATCAACGTTGTGTATAGTCATTGCCCAGTGCCGCTTACCTTGGATCACTGATTGGATCCATGTGGACAGCCCAAGACATGACATACTTCCCCGTGGGAAAACCGTTCTGGAATAAAGTCATGTCTGGTAGTGTTACAATGCTTTACACAAAATTGTTTAAAAAACAACTTGATATCGACATCGAAGAATCGCTTCTTAACTTTTACACATATGTATTGATTTACACGTTAAATTTTTATAACAATAAACCTCACGGTTGTTTATTGTTATTATTTAGATTTTTACATTAAAAGAAACGAAAATTTTTTATGAAAATAAGCGAAAAATCAATCAAAATATTATTTTGTAAGCGAACTGTGCTTTATTATGCTAAAAAGCTACATACGTTTATGTATTTATGACTGCACAAAGTCTCACATGTTTTCAAAACATTCTGCTCTAGTTCTTACGCCGATGTGAAAAATAAATACTGAGAATGATCTTATGGGCACTGCCTACCTAAGAGTAGGGGCGTGAGCAAGGATATGGATTTAAATGTTCAATTATATTCGATAGTGTTCAGTCAACTTTTATCACATCACTTTCGGACGGAAAGCAATTTCTGCTTTGAGATTAGAAGACTATCACTACAGAAATTAAACTGTAAGAAAAATTTTATGAGTCGATGTTTTCGAGGGGTTTTTCCCCCTCTGCAAAAAAGGATCGGTGTTATAGGTTCGACGCCTAGGTCTATCTGAATGTATCTATTTCTGTGGCTTCATAGCTCCCAAACGAATGGACCGAATTCAATGTTTTTTTAAATGAAATACAAAGCTAGTTTCATCAGGATGGTTCTTATCTGTATTTAATGAAAACTTGTCAATCTGTTGAAAAGTTATATGCCGTTTTCCGAATAAGTGTGAGAATTTCATATAAGTAACGAGATATTCATTGTACTTTTTATAGTGTATTAATTCAGTCTACTAGAATTTTCGTACATAATTTGTAAACCCGATAGTTCTGCAATTTGGTCATAAAACTTTATTCATGTACCGTTTTTTTTTTGTTTTTAGTTGTAAAAATTTTGTATTAAAATTTAATTAACTGTATTAATAATAATTGCATTAATTGTATAATAAAATGTAAATAACACTTTTATTACTGCACAACTTAAATACTATATAAACTGTAAGTTATAAAATAAATATTCTTTAATTTTAATTGAATATCTGCAATTATCGTAGAAGTGTTAAAGTTTTAAAAAGTTACAAATAAAACTTAAATAAAAATTAAAAACTGGTCAGGAGTTTTGTTTTGTATCCTAGCAGGATTGTTCAAGTGAAGGCAAATTTATATTATTATAATTGTAGATAGTATGCGGGTTTGTTTAAATGAAGACTGTGGGTAGTATTTTACTGTTTTACTGTGCTCAACTCGTATAATCAGGCTGATGTTATTACTCTGAGACAGTTTTGTAACACATGAGTTTATTTTATAGCATAAATGTATTGACATTACATCCCAAATACTGTTCCATGCAGAAAGGGCAGTTCCATGCAGAAAGGGCCGTTCCATGCAGAAAGGGCCGTTCCATGCAGAAAGGGCCTTCCGTGCAAATGATTTAAGATGTTTTTTTTAAGTATTAGGAACGATTGCAAACTATTAAATCTTTGCAAGGAATTTTCGGACAACTCAAACCATAACCTCAAATTTTCTCATAAATTTTTGACGACTATTTTAAGATCTAGGGTGTTTTTTCTAATTTTCTCGAAAGTAGGTAACACGGACTAAAGCCCTTTCTGCATGGACCGATTCACTTAAGCTTGTATGCCGGCATAAGTATTTTTTTTAGCTTGCAGGCTTTCTGCAGGTGTATTTAAGTAACATGCTTGCAGTTAAATTTCTTGCAAGCTCGTGTTAAGCAAAAAAATTTTGTAACCACTGCAAAAATATTTCGTGAGGTCCATATTGACAAAAAATTTTGCAGCCACCACAAAACCGATTTTTCTGTGCACAGACAAAACTGTTTTGTGGTGACTGCAAAATATTTTGTCAGTATAGACCTCACGAAATATTTTTGCAGCGGTGACAGACAATTTTGGTAGTCACTGCTAAACACTATTGGGGACAGCAAAAAATTTTAGTGGTCACCACAAAAAAAAATTTGTAAGGTCCGTAATGACAAAATATTTTGTGGTGATCAGTAAGTATTATTTTCAGTGCTAGTGTAACATAATAAATCAGTTATGTCTCGCAAAATCTTGAATCTTAATTTCAAGCTGGCGTATTCAAGAATCTCCAAACAAAACAAGTAGTAATATTTACGCATGTTTACTACATCAATCATATTACAAAAATATAAACTGATAAATGTGTAGTTCTCTTATTAACGTGACATAGCCACACTATATTCAGGCACCAGAGTTTCTGGAACTATAATCCTCGCTTGACATGTAGAAACAGGATTCAACAAGTGTGGCATTGGGAACGTACTGTACATACAAAAATTGAAACATCTGTGCTGCGCAAAACAATGTTCAAGGTCATGCCGCTTGTGACTATGTTGCATTAAACGATGACGTTTAACGTTACTGGCAGTAAGTTTGTAGTGAAGTACAGTGTAGGGACATTGTAAACTTTTGGTAAACTTATCTGATGATTGTTAAGATTTAATAATCTTACGTAACACATTTTTTCTACACGAAAAGCAAATTACCGTTCTCTACAAATTCACAAAGGAAAGGATATTTACAGTCCATAGCAGCGTACGGTAAATAATCGTTTAATTTTTGCAGAATCATTCCCCGTACTTCTCGAACGCTGTCTATATAATGTCTCAGAGATAGAGAATTTACATATGTAGACCACGCAAACAAATTAATTTATTTTGTGTGTGTGTGAGCTAGAGTGTGGTGGGGGAATGAAAGAGAGATAAGTTACTTATTTTATTCAGCTATATTATGGTAACGAGTATTACGAGCAAGTAAAAATATGGTATATCAAAGTAAATTTATTAACGTTCTGGAATGTTTGGCTTATTTCACCATTTATTTACTACTTAACTTGTTCTAAAACTAAAAAAAAAAAAAAAAAA